>PVKM010041454.1:0-13115 GCA_004027735.1 Carollia perspicillata
TTCAGAAGTGAAGGAAGTCATCCCCTGGGGGACTGTAATGATGTGATTTCAGGTAACATTGGACCTTAGCTCGGCCAGGATCAGCCAGACCAGAGAGTGCTGTGAGCTGGAGGGGGGGGGAGGCGGAGGGGGGGGAGCGGTCCAGGGGGTCCTCCTGGATACTTCCTAGGAGGCACCCCCTCCTCCACACCACCCCCACTTTTGTTCCTGAACCCTTTCCCAGTGAAACTCCAGCGGGCTTTACCCCGGGCAGTCGAGTTCTCCCGCATTTTCATCGGGGCCCAGTATCACAAGACCTGGAGGAGTTTAAAGTTCAGTTGGAAGAAGAGCAGTGACAGGGTGGCGGGGAGGAAAGCGGCATTTCGGCGCAGATCGCCCCAACCGGGGACTGCCGAAATCTTCCCGATGGCGCTGGACACTAGCAGGAGCCGCCGGGAAAGCTAGGTATGCTAGAGCTAAGGACCAGATCTCTCCGGCCCGGAAGAGAAGGCTGGGCGCCGAGGGTCGGCGGACGACGCCAGGCCCGCCGAATCGCGAAGGGCTGGGGCTTGGGGGCCTCGGGTGCCAATGGGCCTCCCAGCAGAGCAAAGACGTGGCCCCCACCGCGTCCCTGCAGCGCCCAGGCCTCGCCCTTTCCTAAAAGCAGTAATAGCTCTTTGCTTGGAGCAGAGCTCTGTGTGACCGGCCGCGGCAGCCTTCGCGGCGCCAAGTCCTCAGAGCAAGGTAGCAGGACGCAGCTGGAGGGACGGCCACCAGTGCGCGCCTCGCTGGGAAGGCGAGGAGGGGGTCTAATACTTACCGCCCCCGATTGCATGCACATGCGCACGCAGGTACACACACAAACATCACAATTACTCACATACCCACAGAGACAAGCAGAACCCAGGCTCAGACACACGAGAGAGACTCTCCCGGCGATTTCAGGTCCTTGTGCATAAAACCTACTGCTTTACTCTGCCCGTGTGCGTGAGTGGGGCGCTCGCCTCTAGCAGTTTGCTCGTGCTGCGCCGAGCTTCTCAGACCAAACCGCTGAAGCCCGAGCAGCATCCTCCTCCATGGGTCCACCTCGGCCGACAGCGGGCAGGGATCTCCATCCCTGGACTGACTGGGAGCGGGTCGAAGTGGCCGCACTGTCCCCGCTGGAAGCCAAAGCTGCCTGGCCCTTCAGCACTTCAAGGAGAGGTGTTGCCTCCTAGGGAGGCTGTGACCCCCATAACAACGTAGGAAAGCGCCCGGTCCCCCACCCACCCCCACCCCGTAAGTCCTCCTGTGTGTTGCGGGGGAGGATGCAGTTACTCACACTCCTAAGGTCACAGATCCCTCTGACTCCCTCAGCCCCTCCGAGGGGACCAACGGCATGGAAAGTGCCCTGCTGGCTGGGGTTCTCTTCTACTTCATTTTCGGCAGGAGCCAAGCAGATGAGTGTTGAGTGCTTGGCCTGTGGGCCCCTCCGGTTCTAGGTCCCTGAAGCCATTATCACTGGAAAGTGACCCCAGGTTCCCCTGCTCAAGCTCAATGGCACAGTCTTAGCTCCAGAAGCCTTGGGGTCCCCAGGGCCCGGCAGGAACCAGAACCCGAAGCTGGGGGTTTTCTGGGGGCCTGTTGGACGTGAGCTTTACCCTGCCCCTGGATGCCAGCCCACCTCCTCTGAAGCCCTTGTTTGCAGGAGCGACTGCAGCGAGACGTGGGGAGGAGGCCAGAAGCTGAGGTCAAGGCACCCTCCTCCCGTCTGTGCCCCACTGCCCCTCCCCGACCCCCAGCCCCCTCCTTTAAGGAGCTTCGTCTTCTTTTAGGGAGGAAGAGACGGACGGCAGAGGGACTTTGGGCCAGGAGCCCCCCCCCCCCCACCAGGTCGCACTAGTTTAAAGACGGCCCAGAAGACCCTAAATATGCAGGGTCCTCTCATTCCCCCTTTTTAGCCTCCGGGGGAGGGTTTTCATGCAGGTGCTGGGGCTGGGGAGATGCCCCTTGATTTAATTGCTCACACCCGCCTCTGGCTCACAGCCACGCCTTCGAGGTTGTGGCGGGATTGGTGGGCATCCCAAAGGCAAATGAGTGGCCTTCTCTGTGCTTCCCTCTCACACACAAGAGCACTAAAACCTGCAGTGCGCACCCCTGCAGCGGCTTCGCACAACCTGACCGCTGGCACGCGGGGGTGGGGGGGGGCGGTGCACTTTCTAAGAAATTCCCGGCCCCCGACCACCCCTGAGTTCTAGTGGAACAAGGCTCTGCCTGAACAGGCAACCGGCAAGCTTGAAGAACCGCTGGCCCTTGGGTCCCTTAGCTGCCCTGCTCTCTGTCACTTCAGGAAGGAAAGCTAGGTGTCCCAGACGGTGCAGTTGCTTCCTCCTTTATTTCTGGGTTGGGACAACCAAGGCCAGGCTGGAAGTCGGGACACGTGCTCAATGTGCCCCCGCCGCCCCCCTCCGCCCTCCACCACCCCGCGAGTGAGCACACAGGAGCTGGTGTCTATCGAGATGCAAAGGAGAGGCGTATTCCTCCTGGGCCCGTTTGACCAACTGAATTCTGATCCGAATCGTCAAAGCTATATGGCTTTTTGAAAAGACCATGCTTCCTTTTTCCCCGGGCGGGCCTGAGGGGTGTCCCTGGAGCAGTCACAGGCACTGGGTCTTCCTCTGTTTGTCACCCAGCCTTCAGGCTGTGCCCGTCTCTGTGGCAGGTTTAGCTTTGCTAATACTGTCCAGGCAACGCCCACTCACAGGACTCATCCTCCGTGCTTTTCCGCTGTCCTCAGTGGTCGCTGACGCTTGGGATTCAGGTGCGAGGCCTGAGGGTGCCTGTGGGCAGCAGGTGTGCTGGCTCGTTCTCTCTCCCTCTGCCTTGGACCCAGCCCCCGCCCCTCAGTCTTGCCAGACTGAGCCTCCCTCTTTTCCAAGTGCACCTGTTCGGTAGAGGAGGAACAGGTGACCACCTGCTGCACCCTGAGAGCTTGGGCTTCAGGGACCCCAAAGACTCTCTGGGGGCTGGATATGGGAAGAGGTCCACAGAGCACCGATTGGCCTGCGCCAGAAAGCGCTAGTTAGGGGAGCCCAGACTAGCCCGGGAAGCATCCGTTCATTCGCCAACTACTGAACCCCTCCCTCCCCCGTGACCTGGGGAAATTGGTCTAACCACATGGCTTCAGTTTCCTTACCTGCATGATAGGAGCTAAACAAAGTTACCTAACCTATAAATTACTGAGAGGATTAATTGCATTTACAAAGGTGACCCGAGAACCACGGGTTACATGCAATCAGCGCCGCAGGCTTTGATGTCACTGCATTCCTTCATCCGTTCGTTTCGTCGTTGCCGTATTTATCGGGGCCCTTGTCGGTGTATGCGCAGTGGGGAAATAAGAGAAACAGACTGCAAGACAGTCATTACTCTCCAAGAAATCAAATCCTCGGATGGAGGCTCCTGAATGTGATGCACTAACAGTGTCCTCAGGGGAAACCCTTTGAAGTGTTCAGATTGTGATGACAGGGGTTGCCAAATGGTCCCACGGACTCCTGAGACACCCATTGGCACTTCTGCCTGTTGGTCCTACTGACACTGAGTGCAGGAGTGCAGCACCCCCCCCCCCCAGCAGGTACTCAATACAATGCTAGCAAGTGGTTGGGAGTTTTCCTTGGGGGACGGGAGGTGAAGAGGCTAGAGTTTTTTGGGCACTTTGGATTTGAGGAATGTTTCAGCCAGTGTCTCAGGTCCAAGAAGGGAAAAAATATGTGACCACAGTTGAGATCATCTCAGGACAAATGGCCCTTCGGGAGTTCTATTAAGGTCTTAACCAGTCTCATAGAAGGAGGATCTCAAAAAACGGAAACAGGACACTGTTGTCCCTTTACTGAGGAAAGGCACCCTCTGTTTCTCGAGGACAGGGCTGGGATCGGCTGGTGCCTGGAGAAACCCTGGCACCTACCACGGAGCGTGGCCTGGAGAAGGTGTCTCAGCAGATGTTGGTTGAATAAACAGATAACACAGTTACTGTGGCCGTTGCAGTTATATTTATAGTCTCGGGGAATCCTCAGGAACAGTCTGGTCACTTGGTTAGCATTGTAAACAGGAGGGAGCTGAGCGACGAGGCCCGGAGCCATCCAGGGGCAACGCGAGGAGGAGTGGACTTGGAAACCCACAATTGTCTGGCTGAGGATACACAAGGGTCTGCGATACCAAGACCACCACAGAGCAGCAAGAGAAGGGGCTCACAAGCAAAGTGCAGTACAGATGGCCAGGACGCCCCTTGCTCCTTCTCACACCATCCTCTGCCTCTTCTTGTAGGTGGAGTGACTTGTCTACTGTCTTCCAGCCAGCAGGTCAACGTAAGAAGCCGGACTGAAGCCTTTCTGTGTATCCTTCGGTCCCCCTCCCAGGGTCCAGCCTTGCAGGGGCGCTGGGAGGGCAGCGCGGGCGCGGAACTCGGAGAATCTACAGGGCGTTGTCCTCAGCAGTCCGCACCTCGCCATCTCCCTCAGCTGTGCAAAAGGGTCGTTTTATTTAAAGGGGTTCCAAGCTGCCCGGAGCCCCAACTCACCTCAGGTGATTCCTGGGTCAGCAAATTTCAGCCTTGCTTTGATTTTCAGGGCTGTTTATTTTTGTTGCTGGGAATTGGGGGGTGGGGGGGTGGCAGGGCAGGGGAAGGCACCTGAAGCACTTCCCAAAACGTGGCGTCAGCTCAAGAAAGGAGCGAATGGGTGGATGAAGTGTCGAATGCACTGATTAATAGTGAATAGGATTCCTTAGCTCCCCAATGGCGAGAGCCGCACAGGCTCTGGTCCAGGCGTCTGGCGGTATCCAGGGTCCCTCCCCGCCGAGCATTGCAGGCATCATGCGCTCCCTATAAAGGAGGTTCAGCGAGGCTGTCTCTCCCCGCCCCAGACCCCCATCCCTCTGGTGGGAACCCTCTGCCACAGGGGGTCGCTGGCTCCGCCCCGTTGTTCGCCACGTGTTTGGATCTAGTGGAGGGTTCGGGTGCTCTGCATTCTCAAATCCCCAACGGCCGGCTGAGCCCCCAGTCCAAAAGGTCAGCGCTGGCGCTCAGGTCTTGACCTTGCGCGGGATGGTTCTGGGCGGGCGGGCAGTGCCGCGAGATCGTCTCCGTAATAAGGCTGCCTAGGGTCCTCCGCAGCCACCGAAGCCAGAGACCCTTGTCCCCGCAGTCCCCAGGGGCCAGGCCCCCAGTCTAGACTTCTTCCCTGAACTGAGAGCGCAGTTTTGTGTGTGAACAAATGAGGTGAAAGGAAAGGTTTCAAGCTAACGACTCACTTTGGGCATCTCTACCTTTTCCCACTTTTCATTTTTCCCCTCAGGATTTTAAGAGCAGCTGGACCCGTTGGCTTGGTTTGGAGAAGACGAGGGGGCGGGGTGTGTGACTTGGGAGGCGTAGCCCGAAGCCAGGTTGCTCCAGAGGGGGTGACCTCCAGCCCCGTCCAGGAACCAACGTGTAAAGAAAGGCAGCAATTTATTTTTATTATAAAAACCGAACTGCCTGCGTAATTACAAAAAGAAAAAAAGACTGGCAGAGGCACCACCCTCCTCCCAAGCATTGCTAGGAAACAAGGGTGATGTGCTGCTTGTGACCCTCGGGTCACCGGAGCCCCAGGGTCATCCATCCACACAGGCACACACCAAGCTTCGGGGCAGATTCTGGGTTGGGGCGGGCCAGCAGCCTGGGCTGCAGCAGTGCAAAGGCCCCCGGACGTGCAGCCTCCAAATCAGAAGCTTTGCCATCGGGAACGTTTCTTTCCCACCTTTCCCCGCTCCGCTCTGGTTTTCTGATCGCAGAGGAATGAGCCTCAGGAGACGCACCCGCCTCCAGCGTCTTCTCCAGCGCCCCCACCGGTGCCTTCCCCTTTTCTTCTGGCCAGTTTGCTAGCTCTCTGGGGGGCAGTTCAGTGTCCCCCTCCACATCGGTTGGGGGAGCCTGCCTGATGTCACGGACGCAGGCAGTGGGGGCTGACCTGGCACACAGGAGGAGCTCAATGGCGGGAGTTGGTATTAAACTATCAACACTGCTACTACCACCGAGACAGGCTAATTTTTCTCGGGCTGGGGACGGTCTTGATCGCAGTTTGAAATCACCCAAGGTGGCTGAGTGCAGGTGAAAATTCTTTCCCACTTTAAAGCAAGAACTGAAGGTCTCGTGCCTCGTTTAGCCCACACAGCACCACCGAACGGGAAGGGATTATTCTCCCGCTCTTACCCCTTGGAGAAGCAGAGGTTGGGTAGTTTCATCCTGGTGTGGGTCTGGCAGGGGTGTGGCCAAGCCCCTGACTCAGAAACCCGCAAAGTTCTTGCTCCAGCTCCTCAACCGGTGGGTTTCTGTGATTGTCTCTTCAAAGACAAAGTACATTTGAAATTCAGAAAAAAGCTTTGCAGGCGCGCGCTCTCTCTGTCTTTGAGGATTATTTGGATCATTGTTTCAAATATTCACCTTACACCGCCAGTAGATGCGACCACAGAGAAATCTTAAGAATCACCCTGCTGCGCGCCCAGGGAAAGCCCACACCTCGAGTACGCCCTGTAGGGTCTCCGACCAGGACGACCACCGCAGGAGAGAGGGCCTACTACAAAGAAATGTCTTTAGCGAAAGGTTGCCACTTGCACTTACTGTCCCCCTCCGCGCTGGGACGGAAAGATCTTCCTCGTGTAGCAGCCACAGACCTCGCCCCTCGGTGCTCCTCTTTCTTTTCCGCGCTCTCCCGACCTCCTCCAGGCCGGGCCTCTCTCCTGTGCTGGTCCCTCCCTGCACAGTAGTCTTGGGAGCAGCAGCAGAGGGCAGTTTCCTGCAGCCTGTGACCCCAGTCCTAACGCTGCTCTGGTGCCCGGCACCAGGGACCGCGGTGCGCGGGGCAGCTGCCGCTGCGGGTACCAGCAGCCTTTTGCTGCCGGATGCAGTCGCTGGGGCCGGAGCACGGAGCCCTCGTGTGAGCTGGCGGGCGGACCCTGGCCTCCGAGCACCGCGCGTGGTAGGGCAGGAGGGAAATTTATGGTCTGTGTACACTTTCTGGTTCCAGAGTCCTGCGCACCAGAACGACTGGGCCCCCCACGCCCCAGGCTGCATGCTGGGGCCGCAGGCGCGCGGCCATGTACGGTGCCTAGGTATGGTCTCTCCTTTTCCCTGTGCTAAAGCCAGAAACCCCTCGGGAGGGCACGGCTGAAAACGAAAGTCCGGCAGGCAGGGGCGAGACTAGGAAACCCGCGGGTCTGTACTGGCGGTCGGTTTGGAATCGCATGCCGCGGACACCGGGTGGGATTCCAGGACCAGGGCTTGGCTGCGTGGCGGGAAGTGCAGGCAGGTCCTGGGCCGGGTGTCCCCACTGCGTCGCTTCTCGGGGCCTCCTGCCCAAGACCTCGGGGCCCAGACTTCATTCCGTTTGTAGCGTTGTAGCGTGGGCCTGGGGCAGGTAAACGGGCCCATCAAAAAGCCAGGCTAAAAAGGAGAATTACTTGGGGTTTGGGTGCCCGAGGAGGAGCGAAGATGGTTCAAGCTTCGGCGGGGAGCAGGTGACCCGATGCTGCGCGAGACCAGAGAGGTCCGCTGAGGGCGGCCAGAGCAGGGCCAATCCCTTACCCCCTGCTGTCACCAGGGCTGCCATCCTGGAGCGTGACCGCGCCTGTAAGGACGATTGAGCCTCAGACAGTTTCGCTAAGAATGCTGGGCACTCCTTTCCAGTGTGCACCAGAATGTTGCCGTGTACCTGTGTGCCAGGCACTCTTCTAAACACTTGATACCTGTTGAGCCGTTTACCAAATTCCAGTGAGGCAATTACTTGCACCGCCCCCATTTTACAGATGAGTAAACGGTGGCAAAGAAAGGCTCGCTTGCTGAAGGACACGCAGTTGGCGAGCGAGTGGGGTCTGGAATAAGTTACGTCTCTCCCTCCAGGCCTACAGTATGGCAATCATCTGTGGTTCGGGCGAAACAAGTCCTGATTTCGGGGGTTGAGAGTCACGTGGGTGAGGCTGGGTGAGCGCAGGCCGAATTCCCGCAGAAAGCCGAGGCCTTTATAGCCTATTGAGACTTTCTCCGAAGAAGCGGGACGCTTGTGGGTCGAGGGGAGCTGCGACCTTGGGGTCAGGCGAGCAGGGCAGCCAAGACCGTAAATACCAGCCACTGAGCAATTACTCGCAAGGCAGTGGCAACTCACCCTCTGCTTTCTTGAGGTTGGCCGTTTGGGCTGAGTCTCTGCACCTGGAAGCCCTCTGGGCCCCCACGCTTGGTTATGACGCATGCTTCCCGCTCCCAGATGTGCAAGGTGTCCTAGGCAGGGGGCGCAGTGCTTTTCTCCCAGGACATCGGATTGTTCTTGTGTCTTTACTGTTGGTGGGGAGGCGGGGAGTCACACCTCGAAGGCTTTAGAACTTCTATTGAGGTGCGTCCTGGGGGAGGGACAAAGCAGAGGGATGAGGGGATTTATTTGAAAACAGGAGGAGGGTAGCCGTGAAAAAGGAGCAGGGCGAGTTACGGAAGAACAGAGGGTGAGAAGAGGCACAAGAAATAGGAGAGGCGATGGAAGCCATGAAGATCAGTGGAGTTTGGAAGGATTTCTCACATTTTTAAAGAAGGTTGGGGCTGGGCCGTGAATTAATAGATTTATTCGTCAACCAGGAAAAAGCCGTTAAGATATTTTTGGCTTGGTCTGTGGGAAAATAATTTCTTTGATTGAGTTGCCCCAGAAGGCCTTCTGAAGCCCTCTCCGTTCTGCATCGGGTGTCCTCCTCGGTCCAGCCTGCTGGGAGGAGGGGCGGAGGCGGGGCGTGAGGGGGAGCTGCCCCCCCCTGGGGGAAGAGGCCTTTCCATTTCTTCCAGCATCTTGAATTTCACTTTGCACATTTCTTCTACTTCTTGCCTTGATCCCTGCTGCCTTGGAGACTTGGAACCTCAGATGGAAAATTCTGTCGCTGCAAGTTGTGCCACCGTCTCTGGTCCTCTCCTTAGGTTGCCTGCATTGACCTTGGCTGGGCTCTAGGCCTCTCCCCTGTCCCAACACAAGGAAATAAGAGAAACCAAGCTACAGGGCAGGGTGGGGTGGGACAAAGTCCCCCCAAATGGAAGGAAGGAGGCCCAGAACAGGGTGAACGAAGAATGGTTCCTCCCGGGGCACCGGGGCACCAAGGAGCTGAGTGCTTCTCGTCAGACCCTGAACACTCAACGTGGGGTCCTGAGACCCTTACGGGTCTCCAAGACCCTTACAGAGGATCTCAAAGGTCAAAGCTATTTTCACAACAAATAGTTACTGATTTTCCACAAGTGTTCAATGGCATTTCCCAAACGCCACATTACACGCGGTGATGCCACGGCTCTGCTGGCCTATGGAAAAATCTGGTGTGCAGATTCTAGTGTTTGATTAATGTTTTGGTTTATAGTTCACCACAATAAAATGCATTTTAAAAATATGTTTTGGTTTTCTGTCTCTACCTGTGCCCTGTGGTTATTCACATTTAAATTAATTAAAAAGAAATATCACCGGCCACATTCCCATTGTTCGACAGCCACAAGTGGCCAGTGGCTGTCACACAGGGGATGAGAGTGCAGAGAAAAACGTTTCCGTTTCCACAGGAAGTGCTGTTGGATTCCGTACTTGCTGTCTTCTCAAGTTGGACTGTTTTCTCGACTCCGAGCATCCATTCCTGCTTCTGTAAAACCCGTAATAGCTCCTAACAATAAACTAGGGAGAGGCAGCGTAGCTGGTCATGGAGACCATAAACTCTGGGGTGACACTGGAAAAACCTCAGTTCAGCCCAGATGACTTGGGTTAATTTCAAAATTTCCCCGTGGTTCAGTTTCCTTAGCCATAAATAGGAATCATAATAATAGCAATATAAGCAAGTAAGTAATATAAGTACATAGGAATGTAAGTAAAGAATAGGAATAAACAGGAAGAATAGGAGAAAATAAGAATAAGTAAATAAGTAATATAAGTAAAAAGGAATCATAAATAGTAATAATAACAATACCTTTCTTATGGGCTGTTGTGAACATTTTGAATGAGAAAAGAAGTGAAACCACCTAAGAGCCAGTAGGTGACAGATTGGAAACCACTGTCACATGTGTGTTAGAGATTATGGTTATTACATGGACAAAGTGCAGACCTCACTGGGTGACAGTAAAATTAAATTTCCCTCCATGTATATACATATGCATATGGATAAATATACACTGTATTTTATATAGTGTTGTAAAATACCTATAACACAAATTTTTCCATCTTAACCATTTGAAGTGTCCAGTTCAGTAGTGTTAACATGCCCACCTCCAGAACTTTCTCATCTTGCCAGTTTGAAATTCTATATCCGTTAAACAACCCCCACCCCCATTAGGAATACTTTTAGATTGATGTGCATTGGTCTCCAGGCTTTAGAATTTCAGTCAATACTTTTGACTAGGTGTTAATCAGTCCAGTCAAGTAATCCATTAGCCAGTATTTCAGAAGAGATACAATGGCTAGGAGAGGACAGCAGGAGTCCCAAAGCTGTCATCAGTGCCATTGAATACACCATTTCCACGTCTTTAACCCTCTGAACCCTAACAGCTGCCCCGCTGGCCAACCTCTGAATATATCCTCAGGTTCAAGATGGCGTGATGTCCCCAGATGATGGCTCATCCTGGGTTTGGGTTTAGGGAGTTCGTATTATCTGGCACGTTAGGTCACTGAATTCTTTTTTTTAAAGAAGGTATTTTTTTTTAAGGTTTTATTTATTTATTTACTTTTAGAGAGAGGGGAAAAGAGGGAGAAAGAGAAGAAGAGAAACATCAATGTGTGGTTGCCTCTCCCATGCCCCACAGTGGGGAGCTGGTCTGCAACCCAGGCGTGTGCCCTGACTGGGAATCGAACCTGCGACTCTTTGGTTTACAGCCTGTGCTCAATCCACTGAGCTACATCAGCCAGGGTAGATCACTGAATTCTGAAAGTGACATTTTCCAGGAAGTGCCTGAAAGGTTGATGTCACAGTATAGCAGATAAAGAACAATAAGCTCAAAGTTAATCTCTGGTCGTATCTAAAGGCCCAAGGATAGTTGGGGATCATGAGGTGGACAAAACCCAGAATATTTAGCAATCCTTTTGGTACAGTGAGCAGGAGGAGAGAGGAAAAATCTTCCTCAAATAAAAGCAATCACTAAAAAGAAATAAATGCTTTCTTTTGGTAGAGTTCTCTCTCTCCAATGTTTTCTGTAATGTTTTTATTTTTTTAAAAAATATTTTATTTATTTATTTTTAGAGAGAGGGGAAGGGAAGGAGAAAGAGAGGGAGAGAAACATCAATGCGTGGTTGCCTCGTGCACACCCCATACGGGGGACGGGGCCCACAACCCAGGCATGTGCCCCGACTGGGAATCTAACCTGTGACCCCTTGGTTTGAAGCCTGAGCTCAATCCGCTGAGCCACACCAGCCAGGGCTGTAATGTTTCTGTTGAAAAAATTAAGAATGTCAATGTGAGTTTTCAATGGAGAGTGTTGGATAGATACTCTAGGTACACTGCCCCAGATCGTAGAAGACAGCACGGCACGGCAGGCCCAGTGAGGGAGTTCGGCGCTCGGCAGGGCTGCAAAAAGGCAGTGGAAGCGCGAGTTGTACAGGCGTCCTGAGCAGGGCTCGGGCTCTGCTTTCTGGGGGTTTCCTACCTTTGCTTGCCTTCTAGCCCCTTCGTGCTCACTCTGGCCTCTTTGCTGCTATCAAAGCCTCCCCAACATATCTGTGCATACAGTCCCACCTGGAATAAGAAACTGCCTGTTACCTAGAACTCCCCCAAAAGGCCCGACGGGGGGATTGGTTCGTTCACGTACTCCTCCCTGCTCCGGTCATTCCGGTCAGGGCAGCGGAACACCCTACTGCACGTGCCTTGGCTGTCTGTGCGTTTCTAAGCACAGGTATCCCCAGAAGGACATTGGGGCTTTATTATGGAAAGGGGAGCAGAGAATGAAAACTAAAGAGGCGATAGAGGAATCCACTGGAGTATGTCTTCATTCAGGGCACGGTTAAGTTGTAATCGTATTTTTCACGAGATTACGGACCTCTTCTTTTGTCGGAGAGCTGTGTGCTCTCTGGGCACAGAAGACAGAGCTTGGCCGTGGCTGGAAGGGCCATACACCGCTGGAGGCATCTTCCTAGTCTGGAGATGACGGCTGTCCCCCATGTCTTTAACACCGTTCCCCTTGTCGACATTTCCTAGGTGGTGTTCTTACCTCACAGATGCTGTGACTGGTCACAGCATCTCAGATACTTGTTAAACTCCAGATTCTCACTTCTCTACTAGGTTCTGTTTTGGTGGGCCTTGGGTGGAGTGTTAACTGGACATTTGGAGGTTTAAGAAAGCATCCCGGGGACCCAGGATCTTCTCCTCTCATCCAGGCTAGGCTGAGAAAGAGTGAACCAAAACTGATGATGCTTTTTCTCTGCATCGGCTGCTGGAGAGCTCAGCAGGCTGATTCCTGAAAAGCGTTTGGGGGCTGTCTGGCATGGATTTGGGGTATCAGTCTAGGTTTCATATTTTTTTATCCTGATATTCTTTTTCTCATTGCACGGAATCTTCTTGTACCATACATTTGCCTGATATACTCTATTAAATTCTTTTTGGAATGAAATGGGACATACAGATAGGAGTCTGACAGAAAACAGAAGACACACTCAGCAACAGTTGGGAAATAATTACCACCCCAGATCTAAGGGGCTGGGAACCGTGTTGGTGTCTCAGGGCTACTGACGCAAATGACCACAAACACCGTGACTTAAACATCGGCATTGTCTTCGCTTACAGCTCCAGAGGTCAAGAGTCCAGAATGAGCTTCCTTGGGTCCAAAGTCAAGGTGTTGTCAGGGCTGGTGCCTTCTGGAGGCTCCAAGGGGGGACAATCCCTTGCGTGACTCTTAGCTTCTGGTTCCTGCTGGCATTCCTCGGCTTGCGTCCATGTCACCATAATCACTCTGCTTTGGGGCCTCATGGCTTCTTCTTCCGTGTCCAGTTCCCCTCCTACGAGCACACTTGTGCCGGTACTTAGTGCCCACTCAGATAATCCAGGATAATCTCCCATCTCAGGGTCCTTCGCTTAATCAGATCTGCAAAGTCTCTGTCGCCATATAAGGTATCACCCCCAGGTTCCAGGGGTTAGAAACTGGT
>PVKM010041455.1:0-13121 GCA_004027735.1 Carollia perspicillata
TATTTTGCTTTATTTCACTTTGGGTATCTTTCATTAGTTCTTTCATTTTTTGACCAAGCTCAATCATTTGTTGTTTTGATTTTTAACCAAGCTCAATCAATTCTGTGAGCATTTTGATTACCAGGGTTTCAAATTCCAGGGCTTTAAATTGTCCATCAGAGAGGTTGGCTAGATCCTCATCGCATAGCTGTCTTTATGAGCTTTTGTTCTGTTCTTTCATTTTGTCCCTATTTCTTTTTTTGAGGCTTCTGTTAAGTTGTGAGGGGGCGGGGCCTTAGGTATTCACTAGGGCGTGGCAAACCTCCTTGTTCTGCTAGGGTTCTTCCTGTGGGGGAAGGGGCCAGAGAGGGAACAATGCAGCTCGTCTGCTTGTCTCCAGCACACTTTTCAACAAACTCATGTGAGACTGGGAGTTTCTCCCACCACAGCAACAGCCTTAACCCATAGACACCTCTGAGACTCAGTTTCCCCTTAAGTGAGCCCTTCCTGAGCATTCTGCCACCTTGCTGCAGCCAGTCTCACCCCCATGGTCCACCCCCTCACCACATTTTCTCTCTGTCCACCACCTTACTGGTCTGGTTGTTCTATTTGACTGTTTCTTTCATTCCATGGTTGTTGGAGTTCCATGCAGTTTGACTTTCTGGCACTTCTGGTTGTTTATTGTTTTTAGATTGGTTGCTGTCCTCTTTTTGGTTGTACGAGGAAGTGAAGGGTTTCTACCTACACCTCCATCTTGGCTGGAACTCCTAATGTAACCTTTGTTGCATTTATTTACACTACCACTCAGTTTCCTCATACCCACTCCTCCCAGCAATCACAACACTGTTGTCCGTGTCCATGAGTTTTTTTCCTTTTTGCTCAATCCCTCCAAACCCTAACCCGCCCCTACTAGCTGTCATCTGCTTTCCAACTATTAATCTGTTTGCATTTTGCTTGTTAGTTCAGTTTGTTCATTAAATTCCACATGTAAGTGATATCATATGATATTTGTCTTTCTCTGACTGGCTCATTTCACTTAGTGTAATGTTCTCTGGGTCCATCCACACTGTTTCAAAGGGTAAAATTATCTTCTTTTTTAAGGCCAAGTAGGATTCCATTGTGTAAATGCCCCATGGTTGTTTTATCCTCTCATCTATTGATGGATGCTTGGGTTGCTTCCATATCTTGTAAATAATATTGCAATGAACATGAGGGTGCTTATGTTCTTTTGAATTCGTGTTTTGGGTTCCTTCAGATATATTCCCAGAAGTGGGATGAATGGGTCAAAAGGTGTATACATTTTTAACTTTTTGAGGTATCTCTGTACTGCTTTCCACAGTGGCTGCATCAGTCTGCATTTTTACCAACAGTGCAAAAGGTTTCCTTTCTTCACACCCTCGCCAGCACTTGTTTTTTGTTGATGTATTGATGATAGCCATTCTGACAGGTGTGAGATGGTATTTCATTTGGTTTTATTTGCACCTCTCTGATGATTACTGACATTGAGCATCTTTTCATATGTTTATTATCCACCTGTATGTCCTCTTTGGAGAAGTGTCTATTCAGGTCCTTTCCCCATTTTTTTAATTGGGTGGTTTGTTCTTTTGGTGTTGAGTTTTGTGAATTCTTTATAAATTTGGGATATTAACCCCTTATCAAATGTATCAGCAAATAAGATCTTCCATTCTGTGGGTTCTCTTTTTATCTTGTTAATGATATCCTTTGATGTACAAAACCTTTTTAGTTTCACGTGCTCCTATTTGTTTATTTTTTCTGTTATTTCCCTTAACTGGGTAGATATATCCAATGAAAAATTTCTACAAGCAATGTCTGAGATTGTGCTGCCTATGTTTTTTCAAGGATTTTTATGTTTTTTGTCTAATATTTAAGTCTTTCATCCATTTTGAATTTATTCTTATGTGTGGTGTAAGAAGGTGGTCTGGTTTTATTTTTCTGCATTTGTCTGTTGAATTTTCCTAACTACATTTACTTAATAAAGTATCTTTAGCTCATTGTACATGCTTGCTTCTTCTTTTGAATACTAATTGACTATAAAGATGCGGGTTTATTTCTGGGCTCTCTATTCTGTTCCATTGATTTATGAATCTGTTTTTATGCCAGTGCTAGGTTATTTTGATTTCTATGCCCTTGTATTATAGTTTGATATTAGGTAGTGTAATTCTCTAACTTCATTATTCTATCTCAGGATCGCTGTTGCTATGCAGGATCTTTTGTGGTTCCATATAATTTTTTGAAATGTTTGTTCTATTTCTGTGAAAGACTTCATTGAAATCTTTTTTTATTGTTGTTCAAGTACAGTTGTCTCCATTTTCCCCTGCCACCGTTTTCCCCCATCACCATTTTCCCCCACCTTGACGGAAATTGTGTTGAATCTATAGATTGCTTTGGGGTAGTATGGACATTTTGATGATGTTAATTCTTCCAATCCATGAACATGGTATGTTTTTCCACTTATTTGTATCTACTTAAATATGTTTCTTCAGTGACTTAGAACTTCCAGGTACAGGTACTTTACATCCTTGGTTAGGTTTATTACTAGGTATTTTATTATTTTTGAAGTAATCATGAATGGGATTGTTATCTTAATTTCCTTTCTGATAGTTCATTATTGGCATATAAAAATGCAACTGATTTCTGGGTATTAATTTTGTATCCAGCTACTTTGCTGAATTACTTTATCAGTTCTAATAGTTTCTTGGTGGAATCTTTGGGATTCTCGATGTACAGTATCATGTCATCTGAAAATAAAGACAGTTTTACTATTTCCTTTCCAATTTGGATGTCTTTCATTTCTTCTTCTTATCTGATTGCTGTGCCTCGGACTTCTAATACTATGTTAAGAGAAGTGAAAGCAGACATCCTTGTCTTATTGCTGATTTTAAGGGAAATGCTTGTAGTTTTTGCCCATTAAGTATGATGCTGGCAGTGAGTTTGTCATATATGGCCTTTATTATGTTTAGGTATGTTCTGTATATTCCCACTTTGCTGAGAGTTGCTATCTTAAATTGTTGCTGGATTTTATCACAAGCTTTTTCTGTATTTATTGATATGATCATGTGATTTTTATCATTCATTTTCTATGTAGTGTGCCACATTTATTGACTTGCGACTATTGTACCATCCTTGAATTAGCAGAATAAATTCTACTTGATCATGGTCTCTGATCTTTTTGATAGATTGCTGTATTCTGTGTGCTAATATTTTGTTGAGGATTTTAGTATCTGTGTTCATCTGGCATACTTACCTAAAATTGTCTTTCCTTGTAGTGTATTTATCTAGTTTTGGAACTAAGGTAATGTATAAAATGAATTTGGGAGCCTTATCTCCTCTTGTATTTTATGAAATATTTTGAGGAGCAGAGGTGTTAACTCTTCTTGGAATGTTCAGTAAAATTCACCTCTGAAGTCATCTGGTACAGGACTTTTCTTTGTTGGGAGTTTTTTTTTTTTTTTTTTTAATTACTGCTTCAATGTCATTAGGTATAATCTGTCTATACAGATTCCTTGGTTCTTCCTAACTTATTTTTGGAAGTGGGTATGTTTCTAGGAATTTGTCCTATTTGTCCAGATTGTCCAGTTTGCTGGCATATAATTGTTCATAATATTTTCTAACAGACCTTTGTATTTCTTTGGTGTCAGTTGTTAGTTCTCCTCTTTCATTTGTGACTTTATTTATTTGGTTTCTTTTTATTTTTTTCTTGATGTCTGGTGTAAATGTTTGCCAATCCTGTTTATATTTTCAAATAACCGGTTCTCAGATTCATTGATCTTTTGTATCATATTTTTAGGATCTATTTCCTTTATTTCTTCTCCAATATTTATTATTTTCTTCCTTCTATTTACTTTGGGCTTTGTCTGTTGTTCTTTTTCAAGTTTCTTGAACTGTAAAGTTATATTATTTCTTTCAGCTTTTTCTTTCTTTCTTTTTTTTTTTTTTTTGAGATAAGGCTGTAATGCTATGAATGTCCCTCTTAGAAATGCTTCTCCATTGGGGTTGTTATGTTCTCATTTTCATTTGTTTCAAGGTATCTTTTGATTTCTTCCTTGATATCATTGTTGACTCATTCATTATTTAATAACGTTATTTAGCTTCCATGTCTTTGCATGTTTTTCAGTGATCATGTGAAAATGATCACTGAAAAACTACATAATGATTTCTAGTTTCATAGCATTGTCATAAGAGAAGATGGTTAATATTATTCTAGTCTTCTTTAATTTATCGAGATTTATTTTGTGTACTAACAGTGGTCTATCCTAGAAAATGTTCCATGTGCACTTGAAAAGTATGTATATTCTGCTGCTTTTGGATGAAATGCACTGAAAATATCAATTAAGCTTATTTGATCTAGTATGTCATTTAAAGTCACTGTCTCCTGGTTGATCTTCTGCCTAGAAGATTTATCCATTGAAGTCAATGGGTGTTAAAATTCCCAACTATTACTGTATTTCCTTTGATCTTTGTATTTATGCCCATCAAGGTTTGCTTTAAAATTTAGGTGCTTTTATGTTGGGTGCATAAAGGTTTACTAGGGTTATATCCTCTTGTTGGATTGTTTCCTTTACCATTATGCAGTGTCCTTTGTCTCTTAATATAGCCTTGGATTTAAAGTCTATTTTGTCAGCTGTAAGTACTGCTACCACAGTTTTCTTTCCTTTTTCATTTGCGTGAAATATCCTTTTTCCAACCCTTTACTTTTAGTCTCTGTGTATATTTCAATCTGAGGTGTGTCTCTTGGAGGGGGCATATATCTGGGTCTTGTTTTCTTATGCATTCAGCTATCCAATGTCTATTGGTTGGAGCATTTAAGCTATTTATATTTGTGATGATTATTGAAATATATGTATGTAGTACCATTTTATTGTTATACTGTTTTCGTCTGTTATTTTTCTTTCTCTTTTTCTTCTTATTCTTAAAGCCAGCCCTTTGACATTTGTTGCAATACTGGTTTGGTGTTAACCAACTCCTTTAAGTTTTTCTTATCTGGGAAGGTTCTTATTTCTCCTGTGATTTTAAATGATAGCTTTTCTGGGTAAAGTAGCTTTGCTTGTTGTTCCTTGATTTTCATTGCATTGAATATTTCAAGTCATTCCCTACTGGCCTGATATATTTCTGTTGAGTAGTCAAATGACAATCTAATTGGCACTCCCTTGGAGATAAATACCTCCTCTTCTCTTGTGGTTGTTAGGACTGTCTCCTTACCTTTAAGCCTTGGCATTTTAATTATTATGGATCTTTGGGTGGGTCTTTTTGTGTCCCACTTGTTTGGGGCTCTCTGAATTTTCTGAGCTTGTTTGATTTTTCCTTTTCCAGATTATGGACTTTTTCAGTCATTATTTCTTCAAATATGTTCTCAATCCCTTGTTCACTCTCTTGTCCTTCTGGTATTTCTATAATACAGATGTTGTTATGCTTCATGTTGTCCAAAATACTTCTTAAGCTCTCCTCAATTTTTTAAATTCTTTTTTCTTTTTCCTTCTCTGCCTGGGTGTTTTCTATTTTGTTTTCCAAAATACTGATTCATTCCTCTGCTTCATCTAATCTACTGTTTATTCCTTCTGGTGTATTATTTACTTCAGATATTGCATCCTTTATTTCTGACTGGTCCTTTTCTTGGTTCCTGGATCTTTTTAAAAAATATTTTATTTATTTATTTTTAGAGAGAGGGGAAGGGAGAGAGAAAAGGAGGGAGAGAAACACCAATGTGTGGTTGCCTCTTTCATGCCCCCAACTGAGGACATGGACTGTAACTGAGGCATGCATGTTCCCTGACCAGGAATTGGATGGGCAACCGTTTGGTTTGCAGGCCACCACTGAACCCACTGAGCCACACCAGCCAGAGCTCTATATCTTTTTTCATGCAGTTGAGTATTCTTACAATCATTACTCTAAACTCTCTATCTGATAAATTGCTTAGCTTAATTTAATCTAGTTCTTCTAGAGAATTCTATTGTTCTTTCATTTGGGGTCTGTTTCTTCATCTGTCTATTCTGTATGCTTCTTTGTATTTTCTCCTTTAGCTGCTAAGCTAATCAGCCATTAAATTGATTAATCATTAGTCTATTCAGGCTGTAATCAGCATTCTGGCTTAAGCATCATAGGGTGGAGCATAGTAATTCCTGTGGGTGGGGCTATTTCTTCCCTTGAGGCTGATGACATTTGGAGAGTAGTGTTGTGCCTGAACAAGGTGGCTTCTGCAGTATGGGGAATGACTCAGCTAGGGATCCTGATAGCTGTTCCTTCAGTTCTCTCCACCAAGCCACCAGCCCCAGACTCTCCTCAAGCATCTCTAGTTGACTCTGCCATTCCACTGCCAGAGCCCAAGGTAAGTGGCTGAAGAAGAAATTTTGTGCATTAGTCCTTTAAGAGGCTCTCTGTGTCTGCAGCAGTTTCTCCCTGGCAGATAGAAACCCTGCTGCTTTTCACAGCTGGATGTTATCCGGATTCCTCACTGGCTGAGGAGCCCAGCTTGGGATTTAGACCTCACACCTCTCGTGGGGAACCTCCTGGCTGCTGAAATATCCCTCCAGAACTTCAGCTGCTGTCTGAGGGAACCAAGCCAGACTTTTCACACCTCCTTCACACTGCCTACCAGTCTTGTTGTGTTGAATTGGTTTCTTCTGTTTGTCCTTGGTTATAAGGCTTCTCTCCAGCTAGTGGTTATTCAGGATGATTTCTCTACAGTTTAGTTGTAATTCCAGATTGGTACTGGGAGGAGGTTAGTGTAGCTTCCACTTATTCCTCTGCCATCTTGGATCTCCCTCTCTAGCATCTTTGTATAATGCTACACACTCAGAAAATGTTCAGTGAATATTAAATTAGGGTAAATTATCAGGTTGTATTGAGTACTCTATCTTCATCCTCAGAAAAATATGCCACCTACTCAAACCAATGAAGTAGCAATCATTGGATGATTTAGTATGTTTGGTAATAATGGTAAAATGTCAGCATAATTATTAACAGGTAATTACTGCTTAAAAATTAAAGGAAATGAAGAGAGTTTTAAGTTTACCATGTTTATCTCACATTATATTCCTGAGAAGACCATTATTATTCAATAACCTGACCTCTTTTTGTTTTTAAAATTTGTTTACCTTATACAAAGTTCTATTTCAAACTCTTACAAGCTAATGACAAACTCATGATATAAAATGAATTTTATTTTGAACAAATACATAGAAAGTCTATTGCAAAAGGCCAATTATTAATTTTACTTCTACCACCAATATCTATTCAGGTACTACCTTAATTTATCTTATTTAGTAACTCTTTATCTAATTAATTTTGCATTTAGAATAAGTTAATATGAAACTCTGCTCTCCTGCTTCATGAAGATATTTGCATAATGTGGTACTAAAAATAAATTGAAAAGGGGGGAGTAAGGGAAAATACTCCATTTTTTGTCTAAATTTAGATCCAATGTTTCAATATTAAAAGGTTTATTTTTATCTGAAAGAGCTACATATTCAGCTGGAGATTGTTAAAACAAAATTAATTTTTGCCTTTTATATATTATCTTCAGCATCTCTCAATAGACATGGTTTGTGAAATATATATTCTTCTTCTGTAAAGTATTCACTTGTCCAACCTGGGACACAGGTTGAAATTATTGTAAAGCCTTTTTTGCCAGACAGTCATATTCTATTCAACAACTACTCTTGCATGATAAGATGGAAACCAAAAAGAAATCAGAGTTGATGGAAAATAAGGAAAGCATAGGAGCTCTTCTCACTTGACCAATGAGGTTAACATGTTCTCTGTGTTGCACTACTTGTAGTTGGGACATTACATAAATTGGGACTATGAAAAAGAATTATTAGTCTTATTTTACAAATAAAATAGGCTGAAATAGTTATGGGCTATACCAAAGCTCATATGTTAGTGATGAAATCAAGACAATAATAACTACACAAAATTTTAGCCCACTGTCCTCCTTTGGCCATGTCACCATCAAGCATGCTGAAGGATCCGACAAAGAAATTCACTGATGAATTTATTTTTATGCAAAAATAATTCAATCCTAAATCTGCAATACAACCCATGCAGTTGTTATATTGGAATCCTCCTCTTGAATCCAGAATAATCTGTGCTTTCCATCATGGACATAATTAAATTTCACGTAAACCATGTCCTGTTGTAATGTCTAGGAATCCGGATTCAACATCACTTCCTTGACCTTCCATACATACAAAAAATACTACATTTCCCAACTCTCATACATGTAGGTAATCCTATGTGCTTAGCTCTGGTCAATGAATTGTGGGCAGTGATGGATGTCACATGCATACTGGACTGCTAAAAATGCACATGGTCTTTGTTGATACCTCACTTTCTCTTTTCATTTGCTGGCTGAATGTGCATTATGTAGTATGTAACATTCTGAAAGAGGCCCTCTGGGATGGCAGAACCACTAAATAGAAGGAGCCTGGATTTTTGAGTCATGTTTGGGAGAGAGCTGTGCAAGAGAGATATTTATTTAGGGACATCTATTTTTGTATGAGCCACTAAAACTTTGGCATAGTTTTTTTTTAAGTGAGCATTAATTACCTAATAATGCAGGCTTTTTCTTCTCAGTCCTATGATTGAGAAGGTATGCATCAGAAACGTAAAATTCAATGGGTCTTGCTTGCTGGAAAGAACTCTTGTCTGAAAGGAGAATGTCACCCTTTCCAATACCAATTATCATCAGGCAGGATAAGCATTGAATTATGCACATTGTCCTTTTATGTATGCCTTCAAATTATACCTGCAGTATTTTTTCAAGGAAGCTGTTTTCACCACAGCTTAGGAATTAGAACTATAATTCCTTGCATCTATGGGTACTACTGTTCCCTTTACTCTTGTCTTGACACCATAGTCTGCAAGAGTGAATTCTAATTGCAGAATTTTAATAACAAGAATAGGCCACAATAGTGTTGCAGCAGCTAATAGTGTGATTATAATGTAAGTATAAATACCTATTGCATTCACACATACTTTACCCTTTACCCAAAAGGGCCCCAATCCTTAATTCTACCTAGCAACACCCACCACCCAATCACTCAGCATTTTAGTCAAATAATACCCATGCCTAAAACTATGTACTTTATCACTAAAAATTCTCCAGTTTTTGTTATGTAGCAAAAATGAAACTTTGGTTTCCAAAAACATTTTTTTTCTAGTTTTACACATGAGATGACTCACCTTGGAAAATAAATAAATAAATAAATAAATAAATAAATAAATAAATAAATAAATGGTTAAATAATAAAATAAATAAATAAACAAAAAACACTTGAATATGTGGAGAACTCCCTGCAAAAATTTGCCAGCCATGCCCAATTCCTCAGTATGTACAAAAATGTAGTATTTTTTTTTACATACTGAGCCCAAGATGATTTTCACTTCACTTACTTAAGTAAGCTCCAAATGTTTAAGTTTATAAGAAAATACTTCTCATGTACTTGCTCAATAACTTGCTAATATTTTAAAAGATGATTTTCAAACAACATTGTCCCAAAAATATAAAGATGAGTCCAAATAATGTTATAGGTCATTAACAACATTTTAAATCTATGTGGGGCATACCACTAATTCACCTGTCCTTGATTTGGGATTTGTATTGGAATCATAATATTTAATGATTGGTTGCTCCCATCTGAGCCTTCTCCTAGTGTATTCAATTCCATTACATTTAGTTCGCCTACGGTGTTTTTGCATCTCATCTAATTCATTCTCCCTGTGTTCTCTTTGTTGTTACTAATCTCTGACTACATCTTATCTCTGTTTATTTCAACTACACAATATTTTTCACGCCCTTTTTTATATTTATCCCTTTTGCCCCATGCACATCATTCTTTCATGCTTGGGGCTTATGGTAATATTCCCCTTTACCTCTTATTTCTACCTGTTCTAAATGTTTATACCCCTATAACAGTAAACTTCCTAAATTTCAAAATTGATCATGCCATTCACATTTTCTAAAACTATAAATTATCTTTTGAATAATATCTACATTACTCATCATGCTATTAAAAATCCCCATCATCTGTTTCCACTTACCTCTTCAGCCTGAGTTCTGATCATCCTTTCCTCTGTTCCAGGGACATTGGATAGTACTTGTTTTGCTCTTCGCTTCTACTCATGTTGTTCTCTCCCTCTGTAGAGTCCTTCTTTGTTCAGTCTCTTAGAGTCAAGGTCATCATACATATTTTTTAAAGACAAGTTCGAAAGGTATATCCTCCTTTAAATTTTCCCATTGGAGTTAATTGACTTATTCTCTTGCTTCACACTATACTTTGTCTGGATTTCTATTATGTTACTGTTCAGATTATACTTTCCAGTAATTAGTTGCTTATATCTGTGTCTTGTCTCATAGACTATGAAACACTTGAGTAAAATAACCATCCTATATTCTTTTTTATTGTTGTTCAATTACAGTTGTCCTACATTTTTCCCAGTTGCTTCCCCCTACCCCTCCTATCCTGACTCAGCTTCCATAGTCAGTTCCTACTTCATTGTCCTTGTCCATGGGTCCTTTATACATCTTCCTTGACTTTCCCCTTCCCCTACTTTCCTCCATTATCCCCCATCCTCCTCCCCTCTAGTCACTGTCAGTTTGTTCTTTATTCCTATGTCTCTGGTTCTGTTTTTCTCATTTGTTTGTTCTTGTCAACATATCCTAAAATATCAGATATTCTACATACACACATTTTAATTGAATTTGTCCATTGACCTTTATAACACTGTTCCCCTATGAAACCTCAAGACTAAACTGCTATAAGGTATACAGGAAATACAGCAGTATAACCAGTCTTTGGCCCAATTGTACTCACAACTGAGTTTACTTGTTTACTCCAATGCATAATCAACAAGCACAGAGGTCTTTTGTTAGGCTTTCTAATTGTTAAGGGCCAGGGTGGCAGATACTTTATGTTGTGTGCAACAATTCTGACACAATCAAGATAAATGTAGTTATTTTTTGCTTTTATTTCTTGTAATCATGTCACTCACAACTAAAAAGTAACTAAAATCAGACAAGCAAGCATATCTAAAATCAATGGCAACAGAGAAGTTGTTTTTCTTTTTAATTTTTACAAGTGAACCTTAGAAACTCATGGACAAGACAGTTTTAAGAGAATAGGAGAAGCAAGGGTTGAATATAATCATAAATAGCTGTCTTGGCTTTACTCTATCCAATAGCCTTTGTTAACTAGATTCACAAAGTTTAATGTTCTAACTTTTGTTTACTGTGTTCATAATATTTTCTTTTTCAAATCTAAATAATATATGTCATAAAACATTAGGTTTCTAGTGAGTGCATGTTAATATAAGCTAATGGAAGAAAACTTACTTGAGAAGTGGAGATTTTAGCATTTTTTAAAGGGCAAAGGGAATTACAATCAATTAAACATTTATTAATCTGTCTTTAGAAACATGACACTGTTTTAGGTACTAGGCTATTATCCAAAGAAGTGGAAGACATGGTCTCTAACCTAAATAAGCTATAATAGTAATTAACAGACCTATTAATTATAACCAATCTTCTAACACTATAGTGCATTTACATAAGATTGTTTTATATGTGGCTTCTGTCATGTAAGTAACAAGTTTTGAGAATTCTCATATAGGTACATTTATCATTCTATGCTCTGACATAGACCACAAATTCAACTCTATCCTAGAATATAAATTCACACAGTAAGATCTTAATATAGAATAGTTTAGTAATATAAACTCTTATTAAGCGCTGTGCTTGAAATGTGCCACATGATATTTGCACCCCAGGGAATCCACTGTTGAGGAGATAAAACTCTAGTGGAAGAAACAGATGAAAATACATACAAAAATAATGAAATCTACCTTTTTAAAAATCTATAGTACTCTAGACAATGTGCTAAACATTTTACATTATGAAATATGTGACTAAAACATGATATGCTATGTCATATGAGCCCTAGCCCTGTCTAAAATTTACTGAATTAGGATTACTACCCTAAATTAAGCTTTGCATTTAATAAAAGAACAAACCTCTATGATGTAAAGGCAGATTAATCTAGTAGTTTAGATAGATATAGAAGGATATGTAAATAGACATCAATGGAGAAAATCCTTAAATGATTTTAAGATCTTCCTTTTTTATTAAATTTATTGGGGTGATATTACTAAATAAAATTATATAGGTTTCAAGTGTACAATTCTATAATACAACATCTGTATATTGCATTGTGTGTTTACTATTCAAATTCAGATCTCTTTCCATCACCATCTATTTGGCCCCCTTTACCCATTAATACATTCCCCTCCCCATTTCCCTCTGATAGCCACCATATATTGTCTTTGTGAGTTATTTTGTCTTGTTCATTCATTTGTTGATCTCAGTTTTATATCCCACAAATGAGTGACATTATATAGTTCTTGATTTTTTTCTGCTGGACATATTTGATATTGTCAAGATCTATCCATGTTGTTGCAAATGGCAGTATTTCTTTTTTCTTATGACTGAGTAGTATTTCATAGAACATATGTACACATCTTCTTTATCTAATCATCTACCTAAGGATACTTAGGTTGTTTCAATATCTTAACCACCATGAATAATATTTTAAGGTCTTATCAACCTAGATGTAAATGCTCTATCATGTACAATCATATAGACGTAACACTTCTGGAGTTTCTCCAACTTACCAATATTGGTATTTGTTTCTTTTTTTTTAATTTTAATTGTTTTTCAGTACAGTTTTCTGTCTTTTACTCCCATCCCAGACAACCCCCCAGTGCTCTCCACCTCCCTCCCCTTTCCACCCCGCTTAGTTTTTGTCCATGTGTCCTTTACACTTGTTCCTATAATCCCCTCCCTTTTTCCCTGAAATTCCCTCCCCTCTCCCCTCTGGATACTGTCATCCCCTTTTCTATTTCAATGTCTTTGACTATATTTTGCTTGCTTGTTTATTTAGTTGCTTAGGTTCCTGTTAAAGGTGAGATCATATGGTATTTGTCCTTTACTGCCTGGCTTATTTCACTTAGCATAATGCTTTCCAGTTCCTTCCATGCTGTTACATAGGGTAGGAGCTCTTTTTTTCTTTCTGCCACATAGAATTCCATTGTATATATGTACCATAGTTTTTTGATCCATTCATTTACTG
>PVKM010041456.1:0-13119 GCA_004027735.1 Carollia perspicillata
TTGCTATGAACTTCCCTCTCAGGACTGCCTTTGTTGTGTCCCATAAATTTTGGGTTGTCGTAAGTTCATTTTCATTTGTTTCCAGAAACTTTTTGATTTCTTCCTTGATTTCATTCTTGACCCATTCATTGTTTAATAGCATGCTATTCAGTCTCCATGATTTTGAGTGTTTTGGGTTTTTTCCTTGGGGTTGGTTTCTAATTTCAGACCCTTGTGGTCATAGAAAGACTTGAACAGGCACTTTCTCAAAGAGGACATACAGAGGGCACAGAGACGTATGAAAAGATGGTTTGCATTGCTAGCCATCAGAGACATACAAATTAAAGGCACAATGAGAAACCACTTCACACTAGTGAGAATGGCCATCATAAACAAATCAACAAAGTATATTTGTTGAAGAAGATGTGGAGAAAAGAGAACCCTAGTGCACTCTTGGTGGGAATGCAGACTGGCGCAGCCACTGTGGAAAACTGTATGGGATTTCCTCAGAAAACTAAAAATGGAACTGTCTTTTGACCCAGCAATTCCACTGCTGGGATTTTATTCTAAGAGCCCTGAAACACCAATCCAACAGAATCTTAGCTCTCCAGTGTCCATAGCAACACAATGTACAATAGCCAAGGGCTGGAAGAAACCAAAATGCCCATCGGTAAATGAATGGATCAAAAAACTATGGTAAATTTACACAATGGAATTCTATGCAATAGAGTGAAAGAAGAAGCTCCTACCCTTAGTGACAGCATAGAGGGATCTGGAGAGCATTATGCTATGTGAAATAATCCAGGCTCTGAGGAACAAATACCATATGATCCCACCTATAAGTGGAACCTAGTCAGCAAAACAAAGAAGCAAACAAAATATAACCAGACTCATTAAAATTAACAACAAACTGACAGTAACCAGAGGGGAGGTGGGAGGAGATAACGAGGGGGAAAGAGGTAAGT
Source organism: Carollia perspicillata (assembly GCA_004027735.1). Classification (NCBI taxonomy): domain Eukaryota; kingdom Metazoa; phylum Chordata; class Mammalia; order Chiroptera; family Phyllostomidae; genus Carollia; species Carollia perspicillata. The sequence goes on from PVKM010041456.1 coordinate 945, forward strand.
GTTTTCAGGAACAACTATAGCGGACACATGGACAAAACCAAGGGGGGTGGAAGCAGGGGTGGGAGGTGGGGATGGCTTGGGTGGGGTGGCATGTTGGGGGTAAATTCAGACAACTGTACTTGAATGACAATAAAATAATTTAAAATGCCCACATTCACTGTACTCATAAGGCAGAGTGAAAATTTTTATCACAATGGAGGTTAGTGCTACAAGTAACAGACTTCTTATATTGTCTGCATACATAAAACCTTTCTCCTGTATGAGCTCTCTGATTATAACAGAGGCCATGGGGAAAAGGTAAAATATTTCTTAATTTTTTTGAACTTATGAAGACTTAATGTGAATTCTCTGATGACAACGAAGGCCATGGCTACTTCTAAAAGATTTCCCACATTCATGGCATTCGAAAGGCCTTTCTGTGATGTGAACTCTCTCCTGATAATGGAGGTTATATGTATGAGAAAAAAGATTTCCCATATTTACTGTAGGCATAAAGCCTTTGTCCAGTGTGAACTCTCTGATGATAACAGAGAGCAGTGCTTCTGGTAAAGGATTTCCCTCATTCATTGCAATCATAAGGCCTTCCTCCAGTGTGAAGTCTCTTATGATAATGGAGTTTACTGCCACTGGTAAAAGATTTCTCACATTCACAACACACAAAACACTGTCTTCCAGTAAGGCAACCCTGGTCCTGAACAAATGTGTGTTCACAGCTAATGGTTTTCTTGCATTCTCTCAAGGTGTAATGATATTTTCTCCTTTGAAAGGGTATTTGGGACTTAGAGATTTCATTTTCACTATCCATGATGTGAGTGGCCAGTTGCTAGAGATGTCCTGAGCTGACCAGGAAATGTTTTGTAACCTGATTTGAGGTACAAGGCTTCTATGATACATATAAATTCCAGCTCTTCCACATTGCTTATGAAACAATTCTCTCTTTTGTGCTGTTCCTGGTGCTGGTGAAATTTTTACTGAAATGCAATCGTTTTGCACATGCTCTGCATCCCAACAGTTTCTGCCTGAGTTATGTTCTCTGCTGATCAACCAAGTGGAAGATGTCTCTCAAGACTGGTGCACAACTATCACAGGAGTGGTGTTACAGAAACAAAATCCATACCTGGGGTCTTTCTGTACTATGGTTCTTCTTTGCCCATCACTGTGTTAGGAACTCTGGCTCTCAATGCCAGAATTTGGTAAAAAGGAAAGAAACTATTTAATTAAAAGTTATACAGGTTTAGAATAATGGTGGAATTCTACTGTTAAATCTCACTCCCTTTAGAAATGAAGATACACCCACAAACACACAGGCCTGTTCTCCCCACTTTGCCCATTCAGTTCAGTCTCAGAGCATGTCAGTCAGAAGTACCACCTTTCAGAAGAAAAAAAAAAAAACACCAGAAGTCTATAGCTCACTTCTCCCAGTTCCTCCCAGTAATTCATGCTTGGCTGAACAGGTCTTCCAAGCTGTGTTGCTGTGATGTGCAGTTCTTTTTTTTTTTTTTTTAAATTTAATTTTAGTTGTTGTTCAAGTACAGTTTTCTGTCTTTTACTCCCATCCCAGTCCACCCCCCTAGTGCTCCCCTCCTCCCTCCCATTTCCACCTCCCCTTAGTTTTTGTCCATGTGTCCTCTATATTTGTTCCTGTGACCCCTTCCCCTTTTCCCCTGAAATTATCTCTCCTCTCCCCTCTCTTAATCCAAAACCATGTAGCACATCCTCATGGCCCACCAGCAAGAGTCCTTTCACCCCTTTCCTTCCCACATGGACTCACATTATCCCCCATTGTCTCGCATTGTCCCCGTCTTACATGGTGGCCCACCTTTTTGTTTAAATCCCACACTGGAGCCTCCTCTATAAGTCCATTTCCGACTCCTCCCACAATCGGCTACACCTCCCAGCACTCCCATGTTCTGTGCCTTTCTTGGCTGCCATAGTTAGTCTGGGCAGGGGTGGCCCTGTAGCATGGAGTGAACCATCTCCAAGCTCTTGTGCAGACACTGTAATGGGGGGTGTGGGAGCTGCCTCCCAGATGCATCATGGGTCAAAGTAATGCCCATCTCCCTGGCTCTGTGCAGGCTATGAAGCTAGCCTGCTGTTATTGATATACAAAATAACTCTCAATCCCTGTGCTCTTGTTTTTCCCAGCCCCCAAGCTAGGCTTGTAGGGGGCCCTTGGGCCTCTTACCCTGTACCTAGTTACAGTGGCTCTTCTGGGAAGAGAAAGCTGCTTTGGCATCCATTGCTTGTGCCACTTGTACAGAAACACTGTATTCAATGAGTAATTCCACATCCTTTGCTCCATAGCAACAACCTTCACCAACTGCCATTCATCAATGCCAAACACTGTCTGAGCCCACCCTGCCATGGGTAGAGTCATGCTCCTCTTGTGATGCACAAAGGACTTCCAGTTGAGCCATTACATGGAATACAGATGATACATGTTCTCAGCAGGCACCTCAGGGTGGCCTCTGCCATTGGACTGTGTGAGCTGCACAGGGCAGGAGCAGCAGAAGAGTGGGCCCTGTCACAACCCCTGTGTGGGGTGCCTGTGCAGCCTTGCTGAGCCTAACACATGCTGCAGTGACCACCACTCTCATGAATTATTGAGCTGACTCCCTGACCTGACTCTATGTAATATTTTTTAACTTTAATTTTTTTATTGTTGACACTATTACAGATGTCCCCATTTCCTGCCCCCCTTTGCCCACCAGCTCCTGCCCCCCTTCCCTCAGGCCATCACCTACCACACTGTGCCTGTGTCTATGGTTTATGCATGTGTTCTTTGGCTAATATCTACCTTCTTTTATAGACTGACAGATCTCAGAGCGGATTGGGGTAAGAGGTTGAACTTTTTAAAATTTTGAACAAATAACTTTTGTTAATTTTTTAAAAGATTTTATTTATTGATTTTTACAGAGAGGGAAAGGGAGAGAGAAAGAGAGGGAGACAAACATCGAGTGGTTGCCTATCATATATGCACCTCCTCAGGGGACTGAACCCGCAACTCAGGCATATGCCCTGACTGGGAATCGAACAGGCAACCTTTTACTTTTCAGCATGGCACCCAACCAACTAAGCCACACAGGTCAGGGCTTTCTTTCTTTCTTTTTTTTAAGGAAAATTTTTGTATTAAAATTTGACACCCATAAAATATTTTAAGAGATTTTTCTTCATCTTAGAAACATGTAATTAACTGGGGAAGTACTGTATATTGCTATGTATAATGTGCACCCATGTTTTTGGTTCAAACTGTCAGGAAAAATCTTTTGTTTTAATTTTTAAATTTATTTACATTTTGATACTTGTGTTTGTATTATAAAGGAATTTTAGCATTTATTTTTGAACATATTATGGTACAAAAATTTGTGTAACAAATAATTACAAAATACAGGAACAGATTCAAGGTAATTTGGGTACAACCCATGTATCATGTGCATCCTTATTTTTCCCTCAAAAATTTGGGCAGAAAAATGTGCATTATACATGGCAAAGTACTATACTATCTTGGTCCTTTGCCTTTCTTGTATGTGACAATAGCATAAGCTTGTTTCTAAATGCTTTAGCATTTTTTTCTGATTTATAACAGGGTGGTGAGTAACAATTTTGAAGTCATTTTCAAAATAAGAATTAGTTTGTGATTTGAGAATAACTTCAGAAATCCTTGGCTGGTCCATTTCCTTTATGGACATCTTTAGGGCATGAAAAACAGTTGGTGTACTCAGAAGACTACTCAAGTTAAAAAAAAAATTAGCCAAGCTATTTGTTTGACTGAATTGTCTTGTTTACTAGGTAAATTGACAGGGTTTTAAAATCAAAGTTAGTAAGGGTATACATCTTGATATTTTGGCATCTTATGTTTAAACTACTATTCAAGACCTTTAAAGAGAGGCTAAGAAGCATGGAGGAGAGATTTAAGAAGCCCAACATATGTCTAAAATAAGTTCCAAAAGGAAGAACTAGAGAGAATGAGGGGAGAGGCCATTTTTAAAGAGATGATGATTGAGAATTTTCCAGAATTAATGAATGACATGAGTCATCAGATGCTGATGGCATGAATCCTAAGAAGAATGAGTAAAAATAAATCTGATTTCTAGACATACCATGGTAAAACTGCAGAACACCAAAGACAAAGAAAAGCCATTAAGATTAACTTGCTAAAGATCATGGAGCTAGTAAATGGTAAAACCAGTATTCAAACATGTTTTTAATTATTAGTACCAGATCCTCTAATTATAGGCTCTCATTTATAGGTGAGGTAATTGAGGTGAAGAGATGACAGAGATTTGCTTTGGGATCTTAATGGTAGTAGGTCTTTAAGTTACACTGGCCCCTTTACCTCAGAAGTAGGAGAATGCTCATTCTCCTAGTGAGTGGTAAGAGGGATCATGCTATGCTTTGAAAACAATATATCATGGATTTCAGACTGTTGTTTCCAGGGTGATCAGCAGACAGTACATAACATAGTTAACAAGAACATCCAACACTTATGTAGTACTTACCATGTGACAGACATTGTTCTCAGTTTTTAACCTAACAACCCATTTAATTCTTATACCAACACAGTGAGTTAGGAACTAGTTTTATCATGGTTTTCGGATGAGGAAATTTACACTATACTGTGTTTAGCTTAAACAAGATAAATCCTGTAAAGTCAGGAACTGTGTCTGTCTTGTTCACTGCTGTATTCCTAGAATCCAGTGCAATGTCTGGCACATAATATATACTCAATAAACATTCATTACATTAATGAAGCCATAAATAAATGAATAAACTTGGTTTATAATGCATATCCAGTGTGGCTGTATGGACTGAACTGTTTCACAACCAGCTAGCTACTTAGTAATAGTGAAATTTCTTGTAAATAGGACCAGTTAGTTTCTTGTGATGCCAAGCACCCTGGCAGATAGAGTTGTGCCTTAATGCCCTTTGCTCACAACGTCAGCTTTTGCTTGCAGGCTTGGTGATTTGCTTAAGAGGATCCCCTGGTTCTGAGTCCCACCTCTAAACTGTAGCAGAAACCTAGGTGTCACTTGCTGATTTGTGACTGTTTGGGCGTAGAGGCCACAGGCCCCTGGGTGGAAAAAATCACAACTAGGATTTAAAAATGTGGGTCTGTAACACAAAGACAACAAGAAGCAGCTGGAAATTTTCCATATCTTGGGTATTCTCTGGGGGACTGCTCAATCATGTGGTCACAGAGCATGCAGATTCTTAGCAGAATGAAATAATCAACATGCTTGTAACATAAAAGCATCTGAGAGGCAATGGGAAGCCATCTGTCTCTTAGCTCTGAAAACAAACTCGCGGTTAGTATTAGATCTCCTCTGTGTTACAGATTAATTTTGCTCTTAATTCAAACCAGAATTTTATTAAAACAGACTCCTAAAAAACCCTAACAGCCTAAGTGGGTAATCACTCCCTTAAAAATGCCACCTCTGCCTTCTCTCTAGGACCCTTATGTGGCATTATACAGTTTTTAAAGTTTTAACAGAATGTATTTTCACTTAAAAGATAGCAGAGACTTCCTTGTCTGCCTTATGCCTCAGAATACATCATACATTCACAATTTAGTCATTGGAATTTTCAGGTTGATAATACAACTTGATAGAAATACTATATCAATAACTGTTTAATATAATTATGCCTACTCAGGACTCCTGGTCTGAGCACTTAGCTTGAAATGATGGGTCTCTTCAGTAATTGGAAAAAGACTACTGTAATAATGCAACTGGCTGTGTTAATCTTCTACACTGAAAAAACTAGTTTTTTTTTCAAATTTTTACCCCAACCAGTTGTTTTGGCATTCTGTGTTGGGTTGTCTTCAATAAAACCTGTCTACAAGTTGGTCGAACCAGTACAAACAGTGAATTATTACAAGGCATGACTCTGTTTGCAGATATTGACATTGTTGTCCTCTCTTTATCAGAAATAGAAGGATTTGGCCATTCAATCATGATAAAAATGTAATAAAGTGTAAATTGTTAACAGAAATATGATCAACACAAATAATTTTCCTCACTAAAATGTGACTATTTGTCGAGGGTGTAGTTATCTAAGAAATCAATTATGTGGGAGGCTAATTGGTAATAATACACTCATCTTTTTCTAAACTAGAAGATTTCAGCTAGGCTTGGGCATGATTAGTAAATGTTCCTTCTGCTCTGAATAAACTCTCTAATTTGTGTCTATCACTGAATATTACCAAAGCAAGAACTGGTGATATTTTGGTTTTATGAAATATCCTCACTCATAATTATTATTAACTGAAGAGAGCTGCATCTACTTTCTTTTTTCTGGATTTTTCTCACCAGAACATGATTATTCTGCTTTATTGTGTATATAAGTAAATAATGGATAAATCAAAGAGACAGAAGAATTATCTTTGATTGAAGGTTGTAAATGTGCTATAAATACATGTGTAGACACCCTCTTTTTAACTTCCATCTCTGTACCATTAATAAATTTTTTAATGAAGGCTCTGTTCACATATCTATTATCAACTTTCATCATTTTTGTGCTTGAATCAAGGTCTCCTACCTTCATTAGTGTCATTAATGCCTGTCAGCAAATGATAATGTAGGGGACTCACAAATTTATATGCATTCCCAGAGTGGAGACCCAAACTCAGTCAGTATTCTTGCATGACAGTGGCTATAACAAATGGCCATCCTTCCCAGGAGAAATGTAAACAGGTTTCTAATTAATGCATTTACCATTAACCTTTGTTTAGTCTTTAGTCATAACATATTCATTGTATTTGGACACCAAATATGATGTTGCTATGGAAATGAGGTATTTGTACAGTGTCCTTAGATCCACATGACTGATTGAGTTATCTACCTATTTCTCTCAGTACGTTATCGAATATCAGAGGGTATATGGATGACCTTGGATAAGGTCCTACTTTATTACCCACCTTCGAGTGTAAATTACATAATAGCAGGTTACTTAAATGCAATGAAAATCAGCTCTTGGTGTGCATGTGAGAGGGTAAGGGGGATAAAGTTGGAAGTTATTAAGGAGGAAAGGGGAAATTCTTTTATGAATTACAGTGGCAGGGCATTTAAATCAAAACTAGAAGTTCATTGCTGCTAAAAGTGTGCAGTAAAGACTTTGATGGTCAGTTTCCTTCCCTCATATCCATAAAATGATCAACAGTTGTTAAAGAAAGATATAGTAGGACACACTTTTCTTCTTCTACCTGGCAGTTCTAAATTTCCTAAATCCTTAAATAAAAGCTTCAAATAAAGAATGGGGACATCAAAAAAGCCTAATTATGACTTCTTTGTTGACCAAGTTATATGTTGACCATAAATAGCATTTCTTATCATAGCTCATCCATTCATTTACTTAAGAACATTTATTAAGCAACATTTGGGGCCAGGCACTGTGCTCATTTGGGATACAGGGATTAAAAAATATAGTGCCCTCCCTTGAAGAAACTCAGGAGACAAACTAACCATACAATATGGTTATCATTAGGAACATAAGTGCTATGATAATTTTATGTCTGGGATGGTATGTTAGCATAAAGGGATTCTTCATGGAAAGCCTAGGGAAGGTTTCTCAGAGAAGATACCATTTGAGCTGAATCTTAAAGAGTAAGCAAGATTTTTAAAAAGAGGAAAGGAGGAGACATATGCCAGGCAGAGGGACTAGGATGTGCAAGGGTAAAAACACATTAAACAATGTGCTGTGTTTATAGAATGGTAAAAAATTCAAGGTGACTAGAGCATTGTCTGTGTAGGGGATAGCCTATCAGGAGGAGTGATGGGAGATGTTAGATTGTATAAGAAGTAGATGGGAGCTAAAACAGGGAAAGGAGGTTTTAAATTTAAGGGATATTTCAGAAATGTGATTAATAGGAGTAGTGACTAAGAAAATGTAAGGAAAGTGATAATTAAGAGTCAAGATTTTCTTATGGTTACCTTAATTTTAGAGATACTTGAAAGCTATGTTACTATGGTAAATAGTTATCAGTGTGCTAATGGAGAAACTGAGGCATGGGAATTATATAATTTGTACAATTCAATTGTGATAGTTAAATTGCTACTGTGTAAAGGGGAGCTTCTAAACTAAAATATTTATAGTTTTTAAAGATCATTTTGACTGTGTCTTCCTGTGGTCAATTGGAATGACTCTAAACAGTGCTGTTAGGTTGGTGATCAATTTTGTAATGACAATGAGGAAATGTCAGTTAAAATGGCTGATTCAGATAACTAGGTGGTAATGAAAATGCGCTATAGTTTTGGGCTGGGGGATCGGGGCTGGGAGTGTGGGTTGGGGCATGATCTAGTCTACAGGGAACCAGTTGGAGCACCCTTTCACCTTTGGCTGAGAGGAAGACAGGTCAGTAAAGGCTTTAATGATTTGCTGACCTGTAGTATCCTCATGAGATGGAAACAAAATTAAGATAGTAGCCACTGGTTCAGGAAGCAGAACTCTAAAAGCATTTGCAGGTAAATAAGCATACCTCTTTGACCCAAGGGCATAAAGGCTGAATGCATGGTACTGACAAGGCCTGAGGATAAGTCTATACAGTAAAATACACTTTCAGGACAGTGAGAAGAGAAGGTTTTTAAAAAGAACTTTTATTGAGGTATACATGCAGAAGAGTACACATATCATAAGAATACAGCTTGATAAAATTTCACAAACTGAAATCTAGCCATAAACATTATTTTTTTAAACATTATTTTTTTGGATTCATAGAGTGCTAACTCTTTGCGGGGGGGGGGCATGCTGAGTCACGTGACTTAACCCATCCTAATATATCCCTCATTGTGGAGGACTATGGCTGGCCTTTGAGTGCTGGGGTGTTGTACTGTAGGAACTAAAATGGGATTTGGTGTCAGGAGACCTGGGTTCCTGGATCCAATAAAATGTTGCTATGTGACCTTGGGCAAATCCTTTCACGTATCAGAGTCTTCATATCCTTATCTGTAAAATGTAGTTGATGACATCTCCTGTGTTATCTAGAGGGTCCAATATAGTTACATTTGTGAAAGCATCTTTGAAAAATGTAAAGTGTCATTTTCCCAGTGCCTAGCAGAGTACCTGCAACACAGTGTTCTTGAATGTGTAGAAGAATATCACATGTCTGAAAAATGTTTGCTTAATGGTATTGTAGGGAAATTCATCTTAGATGCAACATGGCTCCAGCAGCAAGGCATCTGGGAAATGTTGTACTCTTAACTGTCAATAGCCTCAGGCTTGGCTGACTACCCAGGAAATGAATGGTGCCCAAACATAAACCTCAGGTCCCCAGGAAGGAGGTTAAAGATTGTATGGAGTGTGATAATTGCCTGATGTTATTTGTTGATTTAGGAATTCACTGTTTTTTTCTGGTGGTCTAAGAGACTACCCACCATGTGGTTTTACTATTAGCCCCCGATAAAAAAGCATCCTGTCTGCCCTGGCTGATGTAGCTCAGTGGATTGAGTGTGGGTCTCCAAACCAAAGGATTGTGGTTCGATTCCCAGTCAGGGCACACATGCCTGGGTTGCAGGCCAGTTCCCAGCAGGGGACACATGAGAGGCAACCATACATTGATATTTCTCTCTCTCTCTCTCTCTCTCTCCCCTTTCCTTCTCCTCTAGAGATAAATAAATAAAATCTTTTAAAAAAAGGTCCCTGTCGTGGGGTCGGGGATGTGTGTGGTTTCTTCCCAGTGGACACCACTGGGAGCAGCTGCTTTGCCTGTGTATGTAAGTTTCTCCTATTAAAACTGTTTTGAATTTAAATAAGGCTATGTGTCAGTTCTTTGGAATTGAACCTGAATATAGACTATTTGGGCTTTCCCTCAAGAGTATGAAAGGTAATTTGACCTAATGCTCCCCTAAGGCCACCTTTAAGACTGACTCCCTCATGAATATTAAAGTCAATTCAGTCACCCTGAATCTTTTGGCTTTAGAGTTCTCTTTGCTTAAAGGGAATATGAATAAAAATACAACAGATTCCCATTGTGTCATGGTAGGACTATAGTCTGAAATGCCTGGGCATGTTTTTCTGTTCACCTACAGCAGTACCCTGTGACCACTGAAATTTATTTGTAATACTTTGTAATATAATGTTTAGATAGTTGCTAGGCCCAGTTGTCTCCATGGAGACAAGGGTAGATTTGTGTGAGTGGAGTAGTTATTCCAAGTGACTAACTGCAGCAGACAGTTTATCCAACGTTCTCTCTCTCTTTTTAAAATTTATTTATTTATTTATTGCAGTTCAGAAGTCTTGAAAAAGCATACTGTACTGCATGATTTGTGTGGAATTCACTTTGTGAAATGACCTTCCTTCCTGAATTTAGTTTACTTTGCCTTGGAGAGAGTGCAATTTGTTTATAGGAATTATTGCTTCTTGCCTGCAAATACTTTATTGGTAAAATGAAACATTCACATATAGGAGGCTTTCCAAGCTCCATTGCTCAGCCCCTCCTAACTTTAACATGTTCAGTGAACAAAGGCAAGTGAGAAATGTGGTTGGTTAATAATTACCCCAGTATGCAAGGCACTCTAGAGTCTCCCTCATTAGAGTAAAACAATGGACTGAAGCCATAGTCCCCCATGGGTTCTCCATCTAGCTGAGCTTGTTCTGGTCAGGAGAATGTGGCTTATTTATGGTAGTGCTTGACATAACTGAAGCAAGGGAATATAGGACAACTTCTCCACATAACAAATCTGTCTGAAAAAGTGGGAAGCTGACACCAGGTGATGCCATCAAAACAGGCTTTGCCTTTCAAAGCTAGCCCTTCATCTCATGGCCCATTATCTTCTCTTTTCCTTCTTCAAACTTTCTTTGATATTTTCACTAGAAGCAGAACAAGTTATGACCCTCTTGGATCCCAATTATCCTTTGCCTTGAATTTGAATATAGGCAGGCTGAATTTGGGAGAGTGAAGTTCAAGGGTCTGAGAACTTTGATAATGTTTTATAATGAAATCAAAGTTATATTATTAATCCCAGTAATTTCAAATTTGTAATAACTCAGAAGTGTGACCTGAAAGTTACCTTTGTTCTGCAGTGTATTAAAAAGGAGCTTTATTATAGAAACTGTTAAATATGTGTGAAAAATAGTGAGAACAGTATAATGAACCTCCATGTACTCATCATTCAACTTCAATATTTATTACCATTTTACCAGTATTAACAAAACTTTTCTTCATGGGAAATTTCACCTTGGTTTTATGTTGGACTGTTTATTGCTCTTAAGACTTTAGACTATCTTAAAAATTGTAAATATTTTAGTTTAGATGCTCTTCTTTACATAGCAGTAATTGATATATCAATTACAAATAATTCCTAATTGTTAATTAAATAGGTCTCTCTGAGCCATTCTGGGACAACATTTTCTTAAAGCATTTTGAGTCCAGCTTGAGTTGTTTTTCTTTGAGGGTAATAAAATTGTGTTTCCTTTAAATTATCGTATGGTTTGGATTTTTCCCTGGTTCACACTGACCTTATCCTTACCACCTTTCCTAGGTAATATTAACTACCAAAGGGGACTGATAAATTTAACACATAAGGAGTTTGCAGCCCTGGGTTTTGTGTAGCAGCTGAGCTCTTCTTGTGGAGGTACAATCACTTAAAGGCTAATATTTCTGGCTGGATCACAAGAACCCATTGGCTCATTTGTCCATGCGGAAACAAAGATGAGTGTGAATGGGGTCTAAATGAGATAGTGATTGCCCATTAGCCCTCCAAGAAAGGACTGAATCATACTGTTCAAAGGGCATTATATCAATCTGGATTGTTCGAGTGCATGATTCACTTCCAAGCTGCTTGGATTAACAACATTATTATTTCTCTGCTATTGACCAGGCTTATTATGCTTTGTGTGAAGCAAGACAAATATGCTTGAAAGCACTTGAAAGTGCTTGAAGCTTTCCAAGCTCCTAAAAATTTATACACAACTTTGTATAAGTGCTTGATCTATCTGAGGCCTATCTCTGGGTGTTTCAGAGCTATTAAATTTTTTAAGAAATATTTTTATTTCTTTTTAGAGAGAGGGGAAAGGAAGGAAAAAGGAGAGAAGCATCTATCTGTTGCCTCTTGCATGTCCCTAGTGGGAGCCTAGCTGGCAACCCAGGCATGTGCCCCTACTGGGTATTGAACTAACAATCTTTTCATTTGCAGAATGACAGCCAACCCACTGAGCCACACCAATCAAGGCAGAGGTGTTA
>PVKM010041457.1:0-13118 GCA_004027735.1 Carollia perspicillata
ATCTTGTCTTTTTTTTTTTTTGTCATGTAGGAAGGCAGTTTCCATTAACCAGTAATGGGAAAGTGTATTCTTTCTATTCCCAAGGACATTCAGGTTCCAGAGTGTTGGGCTCCCTTACTCTATGGAAGTCGATAACCTCTTTCTGCTTTAGACAAGGTGGGGGTAGGTAATCCTCAAAATCTCCCCCAGCCCCAAAGCACAGTTCTTCATCTGAAATACCTTGGTGGATAAAGAGAACCTATCCAAGAAGAAAAGGAAATGGTGGCTTTAAGGGGAAGGGATGAGTGTGTTAGGAAAAGAGAGAGATTTCTAAGGTCCAGGGTCAGCAGAGCCCTGCCCTGTGCTCACAGCAATGTCAGGATGCAGGACCTGGGGTCAGGGAGGCTGTAGAGGTACCTGGGAACTCTCACTTGGCTTCTTCATCCTGGGAGCCACAGACAGGATCCCGCTGCATGGCCAGGCTAGGGTGGGGGCAGTGATGTCACTAGCAGACTTTCTACCTCATGATGGTCTTTCTATGAAGGGCAAGGCAAAAAGCACAGGGCTCAGTGAACTGCTGACCAGCAGCTCGGCGACAGAGAAGAGACTGCCCTCTGATGGGCAAGGAGGCTATTGGGGTTCATTTCTAACACACAAGCAATGCCTGCCTTTGGCAGCCATTGTAACATCATATAGCAATGGAAAAGCTAGAACCTGAAAGAAATGAGATCTTACACTCAATCTATTTTGTGTGTGTGTGTGTGTGTGTGGTCAAAAATTTTAAATAAATGTTTCCAGGTGTCAGTGTTTGACTTTTAGTTAAAGACAGACAGCTGGCTTTTGGGGTCATGCAGATCCAAATTCATTTTAGAATTGGGCAATGGACACAGTTCATATGCAATCAGTTCCAGACAGACATAAACAGAAAGCAGTAAAAGCATTCTAGACACCCCGCCCCATTTTTCCCGTGGACGCACTAGGTAGGGATTAGGGGCCATGACAACCAAACAAAATCTTGTTCCAAATTGTCACTTGTGCATAGCAGAGAATGGTCACTTGGAGGCAAATCTGGTTTGATTTTTAGAAAAGAAACAGAGCCCTTCCTGCCCCTTGAGCACCGTGGGGCTATCAGCGCCTGTTACAGCGGCTTCCCCTCCACCAGCTTCCAAGCCCACAGCATCGTGTCCTCCCTGAACCCTTTCCAGCAGCTCCCCTGCCAGGCCTGACACTCGTGCAGTGTCTGCCAGTCCATTCTCCACAGTGCGAAAAGAGACCTTTTCAAGTTCAAATGTGATCATTAATATCTCCTTCAACGGCTTCCCACTGCTCAGAGCATAAAGACCCAAATCCACATGTGGTTTACGGGGCCCACCATACCGGCCTCCCTGTGCTCCACAAGCCACCTCACGGTCTTAGCTCCGTCCCACGGCTTGCTTTCTTACTCTTGGAAAGACCAAAATCTCTCCCATCCCAAGTCTTTCGCTCACACCCTCCCTCTCTGTGACCACCTTCCCCTCCCATCTAATAATGCACATTTATCCTTCAGGCCTCCTGTCAACCCCCACAGCCGCGGGGCAGACTTTCCAGACATCCTGTTGGGGGCAGATCCCATTTTCACTCAACACTCCCAGGTGAGACTCGAGGTTTGTCCAGAAGGTATCCAGCCACATGATACGGAAAACAGGCACTTCTTGAAGAAGACAAAAGACACAAGACACAAGAAACGGTGTACATAAGACTTCAAAGTAGGCACCTGGGAACCTCACACAGTTCTCCAAATCGCCATAAGCTGCTCTAATGTATTTTCCTGAATCTCACTGAAGGCTTGAAATCCTTTCCTTTTCAAAGGTGATTTTAATTTTGGGAAAAGCCAAAAGTCACAGAGTGCCAAATATAGGCTGTAAGGGGCTGAGTCGCCTGGGTGGTTTGGTGTTTTGCCAAAAAATTCTGCGCAAGATGAGATGCGTGAGTGGGTGTGTTGTTGTGAGGAAGCTGCCAATCACCAGTTGCCCATAGCTTCAGCCTTCTGAATCATCTGAATAGTTTCTGTGTAAGCATGTTCAAGCTTAGTCCAAAATTTGATGCAGATTCACTGTTCTACTTGCTCAGTCATTTTGGATGTGACAACCACACAGCACACATGCTCACTCACCAGCATCTACCACCCCACTGACTAGTACAGTGAAGTCGTCATTGTTCACACATGTATATTCCAGTTCACTCTCCTTGGCTGCCAGGTTACACTGATGCTATGCAAACCATTCTCATTATATTAACAATGACTGGACTTTTTCTGGACAGACCTCATATATCTCTTCTTCACACAAGTGTCACAGTTATAAGTTTACATCTGTGATGTGATTTCACTAATTTCCCTCCCCACAGACCCTCAACACCACAAGGGCAGGGACCACCATGACCATCTGCACCTCCAGTTTTTTTACTTTCTGCCGTATCTTCAGTGCCTCATGCTGTCCTTAGAATAAGTAGGTCTTCTATTCTTCTGTCAAAGGAATGAGTGGGTGAGTGGCCCACTTGTCCACATGGGGCCCATAAGCACTGCCAGAAAGCCTTAAGACCCAAACAGTCTGAAAACAAGGCTGTACGATCTTTAAGGACTTGTGAACCAATCAGATCATGTGACAATGAGGAAGAATTTCTAGGAAAGTGACTGATGAAAAGGAACACATCAGAAATAGGCTATCAGAAGGAGCAAACACAGAAAACGTCTAAAACATACTCTCCCCTTCCCAAGCTGTATGCAGTGACTTCTTCCTCACTCATTGAAGCTGAGGTCTGGGTCTCGTTTATCTTTATATTCCCAATGTTTGGCATCTCGTGTGCTGCAAATAGTAAGTACTCAGTGAGTGCTTGCTGAGTGGGGAGAGCAACAGATCATCTAGAGAGATATGAACACAGTGACATTATTCTTCATTATCGGATTAAATTTCCCATTAATAATAGGTTGTGGTCATTCAACCCTTTTACTGTGATTTCATTAACTGTTCAGCAATCCTTGTGTTTGTATTGACCTCCCAGCCTCTTTCGTATAATTGAATGCAATGGCTTGAGAGGGTTTGTGATGACAGGGTCAGGAAGGTTCCGTGTCCTCTGTTTGCCGTCTGCAGTCTGGGCAGGCGGAGTGGGCCTGCACGTTCCTGGGCAGCTGATGTTTCTGCTCTGACTCTTGCCTCTCCCGCACCACCTGCCCAGTGGGCTCCTTCCTGCTCCTGTCCCCAGCACATCCCCACAGCTCGGCTCCCGTCCTGCCCAAAGTCACGGACGCAGCCACCACTTCAGGAGAGAAGCTTTAGAAGCTTTGGAAGCTACCAGCTCTGTTGCTGCAAAAATACAGTTATTTACTCTAAGGGTTTGTCTCAACTCAGTTTGGTCCATTTTGTTCATAAGTGTCTGTCACTACTTTCTGGATGGTTCTTTAAAAGAGTTTCAGTGAAGTTAATGTAACTAACTTGTTACCCAGAGACTGGAGCAAGGGTCTGATTCTACAGATGGGGCATAGGCAGCTGCCAGGGCTCCTCTGCAGACTTCGCTTCCTTAAATGGGCCACATCCTGGGCCTTCTGCTCAAGCTGCTCCTTCTGCCCGAACACCCTCTCGCCTGGCCTTGTTGCCTAGAGAAGCTCAATGCATCCCGGGCTCTCAGTTCAGGTTGTACTTCCTCCTGGAAGCCTCTCACACCCTCCAAGCCTGAGGGAGGTGCTGCTTTTCCAAGCTCCCAGAACCCTGTGGATCCTCCAGAACTGTTTTCAACAAACCGTGGCTACTTATTTCTATTCCTCCTTAGAGCTAAAGCTGAGTGAGCACGGGGGCTATATGTCTTAGCCACTGCCAAGTCTGCAGCACCTAAAACAACGCTGGCACACCGTAGGGATTTAACAGACATTCGTTGACTGTCAGATGAGCAGGGCCGGGATCCCTCTCATCGCACTGTTCCCAGGAATAAGGCTCTGGTGTTGCAGGAACAGAGGGAGCCGCGCTGTTCCCTCGGAGCCAGTGGTTTGGGACTGGCCTGGAGTGGAGGGCTGGCCTGGCACTCTTCCTCCCTGTGTGCGTACGGTCAGTTAGGTAAAAGGCACCTTTTTGTTTGTTATGTTATTAGAGACCTCCTTTTAAGAACTTTTAAAAATGTTGCCATCTACCTCAATGGCTATCTAAATGGTTATTCCCATTAATCATAATAAAAATAATAAATAAAGTCAAGAGGAAAAAGCAGTAACCATTTATCTATAAATGGTCATATCAATTAGTTGAATATAACCATATTTAAGATAGCATTTCTTATTAGCCATAAAACTAGACTTTTCAGAGGAGGGTAACCCTCACAGTTGCTGTTTAATTTAAATATCTTTTTGAAGATAGTTTATGTAGAAGTTTGTATGGTTTTAGAAGACATACGCCACTAACATTCGATGTTTCAGCAAAACTTCCTATCGGTAGATTACATCTATCTGCTTTTTGGCTCATCTCAGCCAAATAAACACAGTTCAAATAGCATGTCTAGAATCTACATAAGGAATTTTCATAATTTTAAAGGGAAAGAAATTTCCGTTTTTCTTCACATACTCTAATTGCTACTCACCTTTCTAGAGGACATCATCTCTCGGGTTAATTCAGCGGCTCGCTCTGCCATGCGGAACGATACGGGACTGTGCTCCCGGAGGACGCTCTGCCCGGGACCTTGTTCTGTGACGGCGTCCTTTTGGTCTTCAGGACCCGGGATGCACTGTGTTTATAACAATGTCCTCATTGTGTTAACATCAAGGGATGGTGACAGTATGCAGTTAGGCTCTTCACAGAAATTCTACATTTTGTGTCATTTATAAAACCTTTTGAACATCAGGGAGTGCACTGCTCACAGCCACGCAGACTGGAGGTAGGCATCACCCTGGTGAGCAAATGTGCTTCCCACTGGGGTCCAGGGACTATCTCATGCCTGCGGGTTCCTTTCAGCTCTGTGGAGGGTTGGATGTGTAACAAGCAGAGCTTCTAGGGAATTCATTCAAAACTCACTCTTCCAATACCATGCTGTTTTGATTATTGCCATGAATGAAAAATTCAAAATGGATCAGAGACCTAAAATAAGATCCAACAATAAACTACATAGAAGAAAACATAGGTTCTAAACTTATAGACCTTGGTCATAGAAAATATTTTATGAATTTTACCCCTAACACAAGGAGAGTAAAGGCAAAAATAAGTGAATAGGATTATATCAAACTAAACAGCTTCTGCACAGCAAAAGAAACCACCAACAAAACAAAAAGGCAACCAACTGAATAGGAGCTGATATTTGCAACCAAGAGCTCCAACAAGGGGTTAATATTCAAAATATGTAAAGAACTCATACAATTAAACACCACATAAACAAACAATCTAATTTAAAAAATGGGCAGAGGGCCATTTTCAGCCAAACGGTCAATAGATACATGAAAAGACGTTCAACTTCACTAGCTATTAGGGAAATGTAAATCAAAACTGTCATGAGATGCCACCCCACACCTGTTAGAATGTCTGTTATCAACAAGACAGGTAATAACAAGTGCTGGAGAGGTTGTGCAGAAGAAGGAACCCCCGTCACTGCTGGTGGGAATGTGGACTGCTACAGTCACTATGAGAAACAGTCTGGCGGTTCCTCAAAAAATTAAGAATAGAGTTACCGTATGACCCAGCCACCCCTCTTCCAGATATCTACCTGAGAAACCCAAAAACATTTATTCACAAAGTCATATGCACCCATATGTTCACTGCAGCATCATTCCCAGTGGCCAAGACATGGAGACAACCAGAGTGACCTCTGACAGAGGACTGGATAAAGAAGATGCGATGCATATATACAATAGAATAGTGCTCGGCCGTGAGAAAAGAGGAAATAGTGTCATTTGCCACAGCATGGATGGGCCTTGAGGATACTATGCTAAGTGAAATAAGCCAGCCAGAAAAAGCTAAGAACCACGTGATTTCACTCCTATGTGGGCATACAAGAAACCCATAGACACAGACAATAATGTGGTGGTGGCCAGAGGGAAGGGGGTTGGAGGTGGGAGAGAAGGGGGTCAAATATTCGATGACGGAAGATGATTTGACCTAGGGTGGTGGCATACAGATCATGCATCATAGAAATGTACACTTGAAACCTATAAGATCCTACTAACCAATGTCACCCCCAAAAAATAATAAAAGAACAACCCCTCACTCTTCCAGTCTAGAGAATATTTTTATGATACTGTCGCCCTTAAGAAAAGCTGACCTGTGAATTCCAAATGAAGGACCGGGTCTGCAGTGCCAGAAATAAGCCTTTGCTTCTGTCTAAGTTCAGCGTCAGGTGTGTTGCTGTGTTGGGACTGAAAGAAATGAGCCTCCTCCCTCACCGGAGCATGGGCCTCTGTGTGCTTGGCTCCCATGTGTAGCGAAGTCCCATTCCCACACCGTTAGTTGAAGTGAAAAACTTATTAAAGGTTTGGAGCCTGTAGAAATAATGGAGAATTACACACACTTGTATTTAATGTGTCAGAATTTATAGCTCACTCAGGCACAGTCTTCTGTGGATCTGATGCCTTTCCAAGGCATCCCTTTCATGTGGCAACTCAGGGATCCAGGAAGGTTCCATCTTGTGTTTCCCCCACTTCATGATAGAAAAAGGGGAGGAAATGTTCTCACAGAAGGGAGATGTCCTGGGGAGCATCCCTGGGGTTCCTGTCCCCTCCTCCATGCATCCATGATAAATGGAAGTGTCACTTGACATGAAGACAGTAAGACCTAAGAGCTCAGCCCTCTTGGTAGATAGTCATTGTTCTTACACAGAAATGGTTATGGTGTATAGATTTTAGACAGTGGAAACTTTGTTTTCAGTTCCAGCTCTAAGTAGGGAAAGAATGGGTTTCAACCCTACCCGCACCCCTCTTTTCCGTCACCATGACAGAAAGCACTGATCCAGAAAGGTGGCTGCAGCCCTCTGAGCAGAAATCATTGATCATACATACGGAGCACCAGCCCAGACACGGGGCACTCAGCTGAGACAGAGACACAGAAGCTAAGGGGCTTCGGGCCTCGGGACCATCACCTCCCAGCAGGGCAAAGCCTTCCTGAGAAATCAGTTAGGAAAGACTGATACTTCTGCATTTGATTGTAAGTGAGCATGTGAACAATTATTAATGTTTTAAGTAATCAGGGTCCAGAAGCCGGACACAGGCATCCTAGGGCTGATGTCCCAGCATGGGGGCGACTAGAGACACAAAATAAGAAATCCAGTGAGGCCACAGTTATTTCTTTAGCCACAGAGGTGGCTCAGGATCAGAGACGAAACTGGAAATGTGTTGAGCATATTTAAGGCACAACAAGTGCTTTTTGTATTAAAACTTCCTCAATTCTCACAGTTTATGAGGTAGGTACTATTTTTTTATCCTCATCTGAGGATATGTTTATCCTCAGATAAACATATTTAGAAAGAGAGAAAGAGAGGGAGCGAGAGAGAGAGCATTGATGTGAGAGAGAAACATTGATCGGTTGCCTCCCATAAGCACCCCGGACGTGGGATTGAACTTGGAACCTAGGTAGGTGCCCTGACTGGGAATCAAACCCACAACCTTTTGGTGTACGGAACAACACTCCAACCAACTGAGCCACCCAGGCAGAGTAAAGTAGATATAGTTTTTATTTTTAACTGAGGCAGATAGAAGTTACCCATTATGCCCTAAGTCTGGAGCAAATATGGATGTGATATCAACATTCTAAAGACTTTGGCTTAGCTGGTCTGAAAGAGTCTTTTCTCACTCTTGGTCAGCGAAGTGAGTTATAAGGCCTTCTAGACAAAGACTTCCAGGCATGGGCTGTGGATGGAAAGACCTGGCATGAACAGGTGAGTTGAGGTTCTGGACTGGTGAATTTCAGTGGTAGATATTCCTCTTTGAAGTCCCAAATAAGGATGTGATTTATTAACATTATTTTACACTATAGAATTTAATACAAATTAAAGCTGGTTCCCCACCCCTGAAGGGAACCTGAAGACTTTCGCAGCCAGCAGTAGTTCCCATTCTGCTTGACACCAAGTCCCTCGCTCACTGCCCTACGCAGGACCTGCCTGTGGGCACCTGCACGCTCCAGGCCGGTCACACTGGCAACTTCAGGTCGGGAGAAAGGGTTCCCCTGACAAGGCCCACAGAAAGTCTGCTGGGGCCTGGAAAGTATTGCCTCTCCCTAGACGTCTCTTTTCCTATCTCAGAACAATTCAGAGCAATTCAGGTCCCAGGGAGAACACCATTCAGCACCATCCAATCCCTCCTTAGGCTGAGAGTGGAGGGGTCTGGCCTGACACAGCCTGTGTTTCTAAGGAGCTTCAGGCAAGTCTGGGCTTGAGTGGCCATTTATAATGCAGGCTGCCAGGTGCCTATTTCTGTGACAAAACAAGGGGTCTGCTGGGACAGAGCAAGCCCCAGGGAATGAGTCCCGTGAACAAGGATGAGGACAGCTAGTGGGCTGTTGGGGACATAGCAGGCTCCCAGCCCCATGCTGTCCTCCTGCCTGTCCACATGACCTTGCTCCACTCTCAGCCCTGGGGAAGGGGTGTGAGAAAACTGAGAAGAGCTTTCCCCAAACCCGTGGTGCATGGGGGTGCTGATGCAGGGAGGAGGTGTCTCCCTGAACTGGCAGAGATCCCAGTCTGACCTGACGCCCTGAGGACTGTATGCAGCAGCATCGGCCATACCAGATGGTTTAGGCTTGCAGAGCAGGCTCAGCGGGCAACCTGGTGCTGACCAAGGACTGGGGCGGGAGCAGGAAGCAGCTGCTTCGGCTGTGACGGGAGGTGGTTTTCCATCACTTTGGAGGGGCTCTTGTTGGCTTTTGACAAATGCATAGCATCAGAGGTCTTGTTAACAACGGCAGCAGGGACCTCCCCTGCTAGGGGAAAAGAATGGTGGAGGTGAGGGGAGAAGCCAGGGTACACCATTATACTTTTCCTGTGATCTTGACTTTTACCCCAGACTTGGGGAAGCCCACATGCTACAACAGTTTAAACCCACGGGCTGAAGGAGTCTTCTCTTCTCTCCCAGTTCCAAGCAAGAGTAGAAACCCCAACACTGAGCCATTAAATCTCCTGGTCACCTATTCTGAGATAATTAGGCCAAGAGGTGTGGCTGGCCCAGCCCAGCAATCATTTAGCGTACCTGGGCAGGACAGCGTACCTTGCCTTCCAGTCAGCAGTCTTTAAATACGTGTTCTCTGATTGTTTGGGAGAGAGATGAGCGAACACTGCTCCTGGCAGGAGTCAGCATCCCCTCTTACCGTCGTCAGTGTTTGGCTGGGACACTTCTCCATCGTGCCAACTTTTCTGCACATTTCAGGTGTCCCAGCATCCCTGGCCACTGTCTCCTGAGTGGTAGTAGCTCCCCCTGGTCTCATGTCCCATAAGCCCCTGGGGAGGCAGTGTCACCTTGCCAAGAACGACCAGCACACATTGCTGAGTGCAAGAGAAGCCCTGCAGGTGCTCCGACCCTCCTCCCCACCGAGGAGCCTCCTGCCAAACATCTGAGGATGTCGGGGCCATACTTTTGGAGGGCATTAGCACCTCCAAAGTGGTTTATCACAACACTCCTTTCAACCACATCTTGTGCATGCTTATCTTGAGAGAGGTTCTGGAAAGTAAAATTTCCCCCGTCATTATATTTCGAGCTGCCTCATTGAGCCTGGCTGCCTGGCTAATCCACCCTTTAATCTATTTCTGGGGCTGTTGCTACCCTGTCAGCCAGAAAGTGCTTCCTGGCTCATTTTCTGCTCATTTCAATCCTGCTGACTGATTTGCGAGTCCACAGCTCCTCACTCCGTGTTTGGTTGAGAATCAGACTTACCCCTGTTAAGAGCAGTGGGTGTTTTTGCCTTCATCTCTGTGCCCTGTGTGTTGCTCCTTCTCTTCCTCCTTCCCTCCATCAAACGGAAAGCCCGTTTATCAAGTAGTGTATATATGAAATAGTTGACTCAGAGTTCAGATTAATAGAACTATTGAGTGTATTTTATACGATGACATATACATTTGATACTTATTTCTGCCGCACACACTGTGCCAATAGCTTCTGAACCATGTTTCCCAAGTGAGCACCAGCTCCCACGTCTCTGAATGTCTGCCCTCCTTCACCGGCTCCTCTGCACCTACGTGGGGGAAGTTGGAATTCTCTGGCTAAACATTTAGGCCTTTCATAATCAAGCCTCATCTTCAAGCTTCCCTCCCACGTACTTCACCCTGTACCCATGTGGAAAATACCAGTAGCTGTGACTTTTCCAGGTCACAAGAAAAACTTCATAGAGACAGATGCCCAGTTACCCAGCAGGCTCCCAGGACACTGTGCACTTTCTGACACATCTGGGAAAGCAGTGTAATGTCGTATCTCTGGCAATATAGTGTGCATCAGACCCAATGCACAGTTCCAATTACCTGTAAGCTCCTCATGCTCACCCCCCTTATGCCACGACAGCAGCCCACAACCAATCAATAAGAGACTGAGGCATTCGAGTTTCGTGTTTGTGCTCCAGGGTCTCAGGTCGTTATCTCATTTGTCTCTTCTCAGCGCCTTGGTACACCATGTCTTTGGAAGTCCCGTCTGAACCAGCATGGAGAAACTTCCACATCCACTGACACGATGAAGTCACAGACCCTCCCCACAGCTTTACTACTAGAAAAATGGGCAAAATGTATGACCCAAGAGTTCTCATTCATTGGACACCAGACAGCAGAGGACACTAATGTCTGAGAAAAGGGAGACAGTGAAACGTTGCCTCGGTGAGTCAACAGCAGTCTGCGGAGAGCATCTAGGCTGGTGTCAGAGAGGGGAACCCAAGCAGAACATGGCGGTTGGGCTGATTGAGTAGACAGAGCCAGAGTTCAGTGAGGCCAAACTGGCTACAATTTCCAGGGAAAAATATCAGAGAAGAGGGAACTTCCCAGAGAGAGTGTTCCAGATGTCTGCAGAGGGGCCCTACGAGTGTGTGGATGAGGACTGACATGTGTGCGTGTGCAAGGAACTACCTGAGGCCAGGAAAGAGCCATCAGAGAGAAGTAGACAGAACAACCAAGGGAGCTCATGCAGGACTGGGAATATGTGTGCTCCCGTCAGCCAGGGAGGAAAGACCTCATAATCACAGGGCATCAGGTAGTGATCTCAGAGGATATTTATTGCCTTAGAGGTGGGGCCAAATTGGCCCTAGATCTGCCCTAACAAAACGTAGAATCAAGGATTGATTTAGTTCTCGGAAGGATGAAATTGCTTAACAGAACACACCCCAACAATATGCAAAGGCATACAACACCATCCATAAAAACCTATAAAACCACGTCAAACCCAACGCACAGCATCCACTGAAAAAATAGCACGTGTTCAACTCACCTGCAGGGCTTGTTAACACCCGATGACTGCCACTTTCCCTCCTCCCCCAGAGTTTCTGATTCAGTAAGTCTGCGACTGAGCCCAAGAATGAGCGTTGTAACAGGTTTCCAGGCCATACTGGTGCTGGTCCATGGGTTGCACTCTGAGAAACCTCGGCGGAGACAGGCAGCTCCCTCAGGACACAGCGGCGTCGGAGTGGCCTTCGCGTCCCTCACACCTGGGTGGCGCTGGCACACAGCGATGCTTGACAGAGGCTCTGGTGAATAACTGAAGGAATGCCTGAGTCCATCAAATTACAGTCTACTGACACCCCAGCAGAAATCATTGTAGCCTCTTTACCAAATTCTACACTGCCGTGGTGTACCTACATAAAAACCATAAAAGAAATATTAGCTATTTGTCACTTATAGGAGGGTGGGGGACAAAAAACCTGGAATTATCTTCTGGAGGTTGGGCCCCTTGTCGTACAGGTTTCCCTTGCTAGGTGAGTGTCCCAGGAACCCGTCTGTATTACTGTACCAGCCGGCGTTGTTGTGAGACGGTACACTCAGCTTCAGTGAATTTTTTTCTGAAGACCCTTTCAAAGCCCGTGTCATGATGGATGATTTACAAGTGCACCTGCCCACACCGCACTGAGTGTTCAGCAGTTTCTGGCCAAGAATGGCGTGACCCCATGTTCCACCCTCCTCATTCACCTGAGCTCACCCCCAAGTGACGTTTTTTTGTTACCCTGGATGAAAAAGTTGTCAAGGGGAAATGTTTTGCCGATGTGGAAGAGGTGAAACAGAAAATGGCAGAAGCACTAAAAGGCATCAAAATTGATGTGTTCAAAAACTGCTTTGAGCAGTGGAAAAAATGTCTTAATAGGTGTATTGCCTCAAATGGAGAGTACTTTGAAGGTGACTGAAGTTTAAACATGTAAGAACAAACACACAGGTTTTTATAAATAAATCAGAGTTTTGGGGTCCCCCCTCATATCTTGTTATCTTACTCTCCCACAAAATAATTTGAGACGATTAAAAAGTTTTAAACGGACATAAGACACTTAAAAACAAAAATTTGATAATAACCAGAAAAAACAGTTTAAAGAAGTAGGTATGTAGTAAATTGCTGGGAAATTTTCTGAAATTAAAGACAAAAATTAACTCGGTGCCTCAGAGTTAATTTTAACCTCCAGCAAATGATGATGACCGTGGGCAGCGAAGGATTCAATAAAGGTCAGCAAAGCCAACAGATAAGAAGTGAAGAGAAGAGCCGGGTGCAGCTTTGTTTTCCAGCTCAGCGTTTGCCCTCCATTGGGTTCAGTTTCCCGTACCGACCCGACTCCCGTTCTGCCAGTGTCCGGAGGAGAGGGCCCCTTCCCATCCTCCCTGCTCCTTGCTCCCAGGTGTTCCTCCTCTTGTCCGGTAGGAGTACGCTCCTCGTTCCCACCCTTCCTGATCCTCCTCTCCACTCGGCCTTCCCAGGAAAGACAGCTCTGAGAGAGCTCGTGGGGGCTGGAGAATGGAAATCGCGAAGCTGGTGGCAATTCCTAGCCGATCCAGGCTGCAGGGCGGAAAGACGGAAAGTGCTCCCGGGAGGTTGTCTTGCGCCCTCAGAACATCCAAATCGGGTTTCCTCCAGGAGCAACAAATGTGAGTTGTTGGAACCCGTCTGTTACAGAAACGTCTCAGCCTAAGGAATGGCTTGGGTGGGGGAGAAGGAGCTTCAGGAAAGAATGATTGTCTCAAATGGATCTCAAGTGGGT
>PVKM010041458.1:0-13131 GCA_004027735.1 Carollia perspicillata
CTAGAGACATTTTTCATTGTCACAACTGGGGGTGGGGGGCAGGTGGTGCTACCGGCATCTAGTGAGTAGAGGCCAGGAACGCTGCTAAACATCCTGAAATACATAACACGGTTCCTGCAGCCAATAACTGCCTGGTCCCAAATGTCAGCAGTGCTTCCGTTAAGCAACCCTGAGCTAAATGAAGATGCTCCACAGGAAGGAGAAAGAAAGACGGGGTTTCCGTGGGTAACTAGAAACCTTAGCCACTCAATTCCTTATGCCTCAATCCTTGGGGCAACATCCATTCCGGAATCCCTGTGCTCGCAGCGCAGCTGAATTCTGTCTGTCCGCCTGTACCCACATGCTTTCCCCGGTACTGGGGGGGGAGCTTTATCCTGAATAAGAGGCTCTGCCGGCTTTTTTTAACAAACAAATTTTAACTTCATTGAACATGTGTGATCAAGGTAATGAAGGAGATTTGGGGTAATGATCATTAAATGATGAACAGGATCACAGTTCATTTCTTTTAAGAGATTTGCGAAGAAAAACATTTCATTAATTAGCATTTCAAGACTTAATACTGATGTTTGGTGATAACTATAGATTTACAGGAATTTTACTCTTTTTACCAAACCCAGATGGATGATCTATGGTTCAAATACCCTTAATGTTATGTAAACACTCCCTGATCTTTTGTTATGGGTAAGAACTAATAAGGTCTAATGTATTTGGCGAAATACTTGCATGTATCTAATACATACTGGCTTTTCACTGACCTAGATTTATTATTTTAATTTGCCAATAGATACATAAATGACAAACATATTCCTTTGGAATTTGGAGTATTTGTCTATTCCATTTCTTTTCTTTGCAAAGAAGCACGCATTTTTTCACCAAGATTGTTAATAAGGTGGATCTAATTTTACATATTTTCATACTATCTGAGCTGCCCATTAGCTTAACACTGGGCCCAAAAAATGGACAGTGTTCCAAAGACAGCTCATAAATACCTCAGTTCCTGAGTGGTATTGTCGAGTTTAGGTTTGCCTTTGTAGTATATAAATTCAGGACGCAAAAAGAAGCCACATAATAAATAAGCAAAGGAAACATTTTTCATATTGCAAAACACTTATTTTCTACCATTCATTTAAGAATTGACTCTGTATATAGTCAATGTAGGAAGCTTCAGGCAAGCATTGCTCTAGGCACTGTGGCTATCAAGTTATGCAAAACTGGGTGCCTGTACTTGAAGGTTACATAAAAGAGGCTAACATGTGAACAGCTGATTTTAACAGAGGTTGCACTAAGGAGGCACGTACCCGGTGCTACAGAAGCTGAGGAGAAACCCGTGGCCCAAGCTCAGGGGCCAAGAAAAGGAAAGGCATCTTGAATGGGATGATGGCTGAGCGGAGTCTTGAAGGACGTGCAGGAGCTTGCCAGGTGGCGAGAGGGGAGGGGCATTATATGCAAAGCAATGCAGATAACTAAAGTCAAAGATCATGAAACCGCAAGAGAGACCCAGGCATACAGCAGGACACAGGGGTCCCGGAATGTCACACAAAGGAGCTTGGGAGTGGTCATTAAGGAGATGACAAACTCGAAAAGTTAAGGCTGAGAATGGAAGCAATGGGCAAATGGCATTCCACCAGTTCTAGTACCGCAGAAAGCAGGGATGGCTTCAAAACTTGTGGGGCCCACTACACAGTGAAGACATGGGGCCCTTGTTCAAAACTTATTGTGGATTTCAAGATGGCTACAACAGAGCATTAAACCGGTTGTAGGTCCCTTCCAAGCTCTGGGCCCTATGCATACCCTTGAGGCCAATCCTGGCAGAAGGCAG
This sequence comes from Carollia perspicillata, assembly GCA_004027735.1. Classification (NCBI taxonomy): domain Eukaryota; kingdom Metazoa; phylum Chordata; class Mammalia; order Chiroptera; family Phyllostomidae; genus Carollia; species Carollia perspicillata. The sequence goes on from PVKM010041458.1 coordinate 1,820, forward strand.
CAGGGTAGCAGTAGCACCGAGACATAAAGACCTTTATTTGGGGAGCATTTGAGATCCTGCTCCCTGGCATTTGTCATCAGTTTGGCTCAAATCAACTCTTCTAAAAAAATGTATTTGCACGCCGTCTACTCTCTGGGAAGAAAAGTCTTAACACAGATCAGTCAGCTAGAGACCAGGCTCAAGAGGACACACTAGCCAGCACTATAGTCCTATACTCCAACTCAGAAAATGGCCAAATGGCTAATCTCTTCCATTTAGAGGTAAGGAAATAGGAGAGCAAGAAAGCTGAGAGACTGTCCTAAACTCGCCATATTGGGGAGGGAGTAAAGATGCGAATTCAACCTTCCAGGCTCTATCCCTTTGTTTTACTCTTCTCCTCTACAATATCAAGGCGACTGAGCCACGGGATGGAACTTCTTTGGGGAAGGTTGATCCAGAGGCTACATGCAAAGGTCTGTAACTGGCACGCGCGCGCACACACACACACACACACACACACACACACACACACACGGAAATCAGCTAGGAGATCACTGCTGTCCCCTCCTCGCCCACAGGGAGCACGACCTTTCTGAGCCCTCACTCAGAGTCAAGAGGATCATTCCAAGCACAGCTATTGCCCTACTATCCTGGGCCCAGCATCGTACTAGGACACAGGGCTACAGAGACGACCAGCACATTCCCAGCAGCTCACCCTCCAGTGAGTGAAGGCAACACTGGAAATGGGCTATCAAAATTCAGACTACGTGTTCTTTAATATGGCTGGGAAGCGGGCATTTAAAAATAATAGTAAGCAAAAATAGAAATGAACAGTGAAAACCAACAGGCAGCAACTGAGTCCTTTGCAGATTTGGGGGGGGGATCGTAGATGATTGGTGTATGTCAGCAACATTACCTCACCAACTCTGGAGATTTCAGGACCACGTGAATGCCCATAAGCCATTTAGTTCTCTATGCCCCGGCTCCCGAAAAGCCCAAGGCCTTCTTCATCTTTTTCTTCCCTTGGTTCTTAAAATAAAGCTCCAAATAGGCAGATGGTTCGCAAGGCCCTACATGATCTAGCCCCGGGTCATTTCTGGAACCCTGTCTCCCCCTCCCCCCCGCTACCATCCCTCCATGGCACAAACCCTCCCATCTCAGACACTTCCAGGCTCCGCTTCACCTCTTCAGTGCCTCCCATTTTTCATTACCGCTAATGAAATACCACTTCCTCGGGGAAGAGCGTCCCCTATTTGTCAGATTAGATGTGGACCCCCCATTAAGAAGCTCTCGGACCACCCTATAAGTTTCCTTCAGGCCCCTTACCACAGTTAGTGATTCTATGTTCATGTGATCATTTGATTTTCATCTTCGTTCAAGGTTGAAAACTCCTTGAAGGCAAGCATCTGATCTAGCTTGCGCTCTCCTAGACCCCAGCACATGGCACGGTGCCTGGCGTCTGCTCAGGCCTCTTCGGACCACTCGATCTAACACATCCATTTTCCTGCCACTCGCCTCTCTTACTCTCCTACATTGATTGCTTTTCTTCAAAGCACCCACAATTATCCGTGTGCATGTGCATGCGAGGATGTGGAAGTGTCTTGTGTATACACACACATACATGCAAATGTGTGTACGTGCATGCGTTTGTCTGTGTTGGTATATAGTTCCTTTACTTGTTACTGTATGGTTTCCCCACTAGAATGTGACCTTCAAAACAGCAGAGACTTTGTCGTCTTGGTCACTGCTGCACCCCCACCACATACCTGGCACAGAACAGGCACCCGATGAATATTTGTTGGAGATATAAATACAGGAATGGCAAGGGCTCAAGAAATGCCTACCAGAACTTCCTTCTTCAAAACTCAATAATTCTTTCTTTCACTGAAAAAGAGATGATGTATTGATATGCTTTTCTTTTAGAAAACTTGCCTTTGACTGTCTTCCCAAAATGACACTTTGACACAGATTTAATTAATCTGCCATGGGTCACTAAGAAACAAACGCTTATACTTGGTTTACTTTACTTTCGCTTTGTGGCTCTGCAAAGTTCACTCAGATTCTTTATCCTTAGCCTTTAATGAAGTCCGTTTGACATTTTATAGGGACAAGTACATAAAAATCAAAGACTTCTGCCCTGGCTGGCATAGCTCAGTGGATTGAGCGCGGGCCTGCAAATCAAAAGGCTGCCAGTTCGATTCCCAGTCAGGGCACATGCCTGGGTTGCAGGCCAGGTCCCCAGTAAGGGGGAATGTGAGAGGCAACCACACATTGATGTTTTCTCCCTCTCTTTCTCCCTCCCTTCCTCTCTCTAAAATTAAATAAAATCTTTAAAAAAAATCAAAGACTTCCAGAGTCTTTGGAATCAGATGTGCCTGGATTGGGATCTCCGCTTCGATATTTATCAGCAATATAACCTTGGGAAGCCACATAACTGCTTTCAGCCTCAGTTTCCCCAGAAAGCATGTGATTGGCAGGGTCAGTGTGGCGACAGGACTGACTGTAGTTTTAAACTGCATGGTACACAGTCATAATCAATAATGATATCTTTTCAGTCTTCATATCTATCCCCAAGTGCCTGTGATTCAGAGGAGGGAATTGAGGCCACAAGAACCCAGCACTTCTCAAGGTCATCCCTCTTCCCCAAGGCCAGGTGATAAAAATCAGCAGGCCTACAGTTAAGCATCCTCCAGCCTTCATTTGTTCAGGGGACTTTTCCGGTGCAAACCTGCTGTGTTTGGACTCACACTGTTTCCTAAGGAGGGCTGGAGATGCCATTATGTCCTTGCATTGATTGGGGCTCACTACAGCCTCAGTTCCAACTGAGCAATTTCCGATTCCAACAAAAGCGAGGCTCCATCCAATCAAAGAATCTGGGTGAGAAATTTGGTGGCAAGAATTTTCCCCTACCCCAGTTTTTAGGAGTCCTTTTATCTCCTCCTCTCTAGGGCATAAAAGAATAATTGAAAATATAGGCTCTGTTAAAATCTTTCATTTTACAAGTACCACGTTCTTTCATTACATTGAAATTATTTTCTTGAATAATTCACTACAATGCATTTCTGGGGATGCTTTAGGTCTAATTTCACATCTAGACAAGAGTTATTCTAAACACAGGAATGAGTCAGTCTTATAGTAAGTGAAATCAGTGCATAAAATAAATAAAATAATATAATAAGTCTCTCCCTGACGGGGGTGGCTCAGTTGTTTGGGCATAATCCAGCAAAGGAGAGGTTCACAGGTTTTGTTCAATTCCCATCGGGGCACAGGCCTGGATTGCAGACTCAGTCCCCAGTTGGGGGCATACAAAAGGCAACTGTATGATGTTTCTCTCCCTTTCTTCTCCCTTCCTTTCCCCCCTCTCAAAAAGTAAATTTAAAAAAAAATTTTTTTTAAAGATAGTAAATCTCAAACTAATTGCAAAGTTTCATGGCAGTGCAATGAAACTATATCCCATGATTTTATCAAAGTGGGATATAGAAATTGTATGTATTGATACTTGGACTGCATGTGTCCTTTTCTGCAGGAATTTAATCAGTGAGTAAGAAAACAGAGTGTGCTCGCAGTGTTTTCTGCTCAGTTACTGAAGACGGCTGACGGGCAGCAGTAATGAACTTACTGGTTTCCTGGCTAACCAGAGACGATGGATAATACATGCCTAAAATTCTGTTCTTACTGACAGCATCAAAGGGACTTGCCCTGCGAAGACGGTCAGCTCAGCAGCGCCCACACACTGTTCTTTATCTGAGCTTCAGTTTACCCATGACTCAAGCTCATCTTCATTCGGTCCTCATGTAGGAATCTTCCCGTATTACTATGCCATTTCATTCCGAACCTGCTAGAAAAGCAATTAGTCAGTCATTATAACACAAAAATTCAAACTGCTTGCAATTACGTTTTCTGAAGAAAAACCACACTCTTTTATGTGGCTAATTTAAGGTTCTATATTTAAAAGGCATTGAATGAGTCATAATGGTAAATAAGAAGACCCTCCAACTAGCATTCGAATCTCCTGCATGTGAAACATTAAATGGATAATTTCTACCTAGGACAGATTTATTTTTATGGTGGGGAAGTTTGAAGAATTGACTTAATTAGCTGTAACTCTGCTGAGAAGCATAATTTCAAATACTGTTGAGTGAATGAGGAAAGTATTTTCAAGCACAGAGAAAACCCTCTTCGTTCCCTTTTGTTCGGTATTCAGCAAACGTTTATTAAGCACCCACAGTTTGCATGGCGATGTACAACATAATTATAACCTAACCTGGCAGCCTTCTGTTCTAACTCTGGTAGTGCGGTGAGTTAACCTCTCCAGCCATCCATTCACGCTATGTGGAAGACTAGAGACATTAACCGAATGAGTCAGCCTGAAAAGAAATACGAATGTGTGCATTTCCGTGTCCTTTTGTTTTCTGTGCTAAAAACAGGTTACCAGTTAAATACCCTTTCTACTTCTTCAGGGGCCCAGGAATTTTCAAATCATCTTATCTCAGTCAGGCAGTAAATTATATGCTTAATCATGAGTTTCTAAACATTCACAGAGGTGAGAACAGCAATTTGCAGGATTCTACAGGCATGGGAAGAATAAACAACACAGTGAATTTACGCAGAGACGGGGAAGTGTATTTAAGGGATTGTTTCCATTTGGAAAGTCATTTCAGGCTCAGTAATATATAATAGGTTCGGCATTTCAGAGCCAGACATTAGAGCTCATCTACCTTTTGTATCACAGTCACTGGATTTTAAAAATACAGATTCTCAGTTCTCCTCCCCAGAGATTCTGCTTCAGCTGGTCTGGAAGGGGCCGAGAGGGGAGGCAGGCAGACACATATTTATAGACGATCCCCAGCAGCCAAATCTGAGACCCACGGGGCTAGTCCGGCCTCCGCATTTTTGGCATGAGATCCCAGAGGCCTTGAAAGAATAAATATCTTGCCTCAGATCGACATAGCTTATAACGCTTGGAGCCAGGCCTCCAATCCAAATACCCAAACTCCTAGTCTGGAGCTCCCCTTACGAAACCAAATGACACCGTTTCTTCTTCTCTCGTACACTGCTTGAGATCTAATATTCAATTAGTAAAAGGTTGGTTGTCCGAGACCACCTATAATCCATGTGATAAGCAAAGACCCCTTCCCCTGATGACCTCTATGCTTCCTTTCTTGCTAAGTACTGAATAACGACACTGCAATGATTAATGTATCTGTTTATTCCATATTTTGAAATACTATACTTAATGGAAACTTCTGCATCCATAAAACAGAGGATTCAGATTTCAAGGCAAAGAAAAATGATTTAACACTTGAATCTGAGGCCAACGTGCATCTTCATTATTGAGCTTATAAAGCTGAGGACATGGAAGTACTCTAATGTCAAGCTAGGTTTTCTTTGCCAGCTTCCTTTTAATATTTCTTTATTGATTTGAGAGACAGAGACAGAGACAGAGATCGGTTGTCCCACTTATTCATGCATACCTTGGTTGATTCTTGTATGTGCCCTGACTGGGAGTCAAACTGGCAACCTTCGTTTATTGGGATGACACTCAGCGACTGTGCGACTGTGCCGGGGCTTTGCCAGCTGTCTTTCATGATAATGCCTTTAGGTCAGCCTCTTCCACTGGGTTCTGAAAGCACCATGCAGACAAGGCCCTTGTCCAACTTCATCCACTGACTCCCGGCATGCAGCGCAATGTCGGCCACTGATTCGACACTCAACGATTAACTGTTGAATGAAAAATCCCTTATTACATTTTGTTCAGAAATGAGACAGAGCATCTCAAACTGACTTGTACAGGACAATCCCATATAAGTAAAAGTACCGGGTACATGGTTTTACAGAGGAGTGTTTTAAAGTTACTTTATTACAAGAGCTGTGGCCTGATGTTTCTGACATACACAGGCTGATTAAAGGTTCTAATTCAGGCTGTTATTGGTAGCACTAGATGCATTCATTGAGAAGAACTACTCATGCATCCGGTACATGAGCCTTCTGTTTTCTAGCCTGATTTTTCTAGAGATCTGACGGGCGCCGTGAAGGGGGACATGGAGTGTTTGGCAATTATTCACATGGGCTATCTCTCCAGCTCAGATTCCCTACAGCAACTGTCAGGCTGCAATGCACCATTTAGCCACTGAGCCGTGTTCAGGGTTGGCCTGACCAGAGGTACCGTATTACAGGGGCGGGCAGTGCCGATGAGTCAAAGGCCTTACGGGCTCCGTTGGACTCTCCTCTTCATTTTCAGCCTACATACACCTCCCACAGAGGGAAGTGGCACCTGAGCACTGATCTAGCTAAGGGAGCTACAGGGAAACACAGATCTCTGTTTCCGGGCGCTGCACTCCCCACCGGAGTATACACTGTAATCTAATCTGAGGACCCTGAGCTTCCTTAAACCCACATGCTCTCCCACTCCCCATTTTGCACAGGATGAAGTATATTAACTAAAATATTCTTCTTACATTCCTTACTTATCCAGGGATCTCCTGTTGCCCTTACAAAACTCATTTTGCCGCATAAGATACAATGTGTCATTACATACTGTTGGCTCACAGTTGGACTGTCATTCATATTATGTTAATAGTCCTGCATTCAGGATATCTTTTGCATGCAGCTGAAGGCAGTATCAACATGCAATAAACATTCATGAGATCAAATTAATGCCAATTCTTCTTGTCTTTTAGGAAATGTAACCATTATTATTATTTGGCAAGATAAAGAGTGCAGTGCCTGCGGTTACTTAAAGGGTTTGTGCAGTATTGCGGGAGGCACTGATCTAGTTTCGGAAGAAGATTCCATCGACGGCTATTTAGACGTACATTTTGATTAAGTGGGTCATTTCAATCCTGCCTTTCCAACCCACCACTTGGACCCACCTCACACCTAGAGTCCACACATTTGTTTATACTAAGGGTATTTACTCTTTGCAGTGAGGAACAGATACAATTTTTCAGTCTTTTATCTAAGTCATGTAGAAATTATCAATACAAAATACCACTGACATCAGCTAAAAGGACACATGTTTAATAATGGTAGAAATAAATAACTGTCCGAAGAATCAATGTTAAAAGCTGACACTGGAATAATTAGCCATGGTATAAATATCCAATACCAAATAATGAATATTTAATTTCTGCCATACAACTGAAAGGCACTAGAGGGCTGGAGGGGAAACGTATACATTTAAGGAGTTAATCTTAGATCTACCATGTCAACAGAAGGAACTGGGCTGTGAATGAGCCACAATACTAGAAATCCCTACCTAAGGGCCAAGTACAGAGCAGGAGTTAAATAAATGCTTTTTTGAGTGAATGAATGAGTGAGTAAATGAACAAATGGTCCTCTAAACTGCTTTAGACTATTATATCGGGATTTAGAGACTTCGTTTTAAAACAGTCTATTCAACCCTGACTGGTGGGGCTCAGTAGACTGAGTGCTGGCCTGAGAACCAAAGGGTCACTGGTTCAATTCCCAGTCAGGGCGCATGCCTGGGTTGTGGGCCAGGTCCCCAGTAGGGGGGCGTGTGAGAGGCAACCGATTGATCTATCTCTTGCACATTGATGTTTCTCTCCCTCTCTTCCTCCCTCCCTCCCCCTGTGTCTAAAAAATAAATAAAATATTTCTTTAAAGTACAATAAAAAATAAAAGTCTATTCAAAGCTATGGACTAATAGGCTAGATTTGGGGGAAGTCAGTGCTGAATATAATGCAGGTGTTTCTGTTTGTTAATTAATTAAAATGACCACAAAGTCATTATTCTTACCCTAAATTTCTCAGCCTGAGAAGTTAATGAACTGCATCTGTTCCATGAATCATTGAGTTAAACTTGAAAGAGAACCCCCCATTCTAAAAGCCTCCCACGCTACCGGTTAACTGCGATGTACCCTTTCACTTCAGAGGAATTGAAGGCATCTTCCATCCCATTTGACTGACAACCACTCTGTGCTTCCTCTGCCTGTCTTCTCTCAGGAAGAAGATGTTACTCGCGAGAGCCGTTTCAATTTCAGTGGTTACGGGATGGGTCATTGCCTCCAAGTGAAGGATGGAACAGCTGTCAAGACCACCCCTGCCAACGCGATCCCGCAACCCCCGAAAGATGCAGATGCCATCAAGAAGAAGTTTGTGGACCGGGCAAAAAGGATTGACACGATATCTCGGGCCGCCTTCCCATTGGCTTTCCTCATTTTCAACATCTTTTACTGGATCACATACAAGATCATTCGGCATGAAGATGTCCACAAGAAATAGACGCGCCCTTCAAGTCCTGGGACCTTCTTGCCTAAGTGTCGTGCTTGTAAATACACAGTGCAATTGTCTTTATATCACTTTGACAGAGGCGAAGGTTGGGGGAGGGGGGAGGGAGGATCTCGGGGCGGGTTTCCTGGCACCTATGTGAATAAAGATAAGTTATAGGGCAATGAAGGGAAATGGTTGCACAAAATTAAGTTGTTGCAGAATCACGTGAGTATAATTCCCTTCATAGTCTTTAGCATTGCTCTTTCAGATGATGCATTAATTAGACATGAGAATGCAAGGTCAAGTTCTCAAGGACAATTTGTCTTTTGGTCTGGTTTTGACTAATTCTGGTACTGAAAAATTAGCTTAAAACACACACACACACACACACACACAAGGAAAATGCTTCCCATCTGACCATAGTGACTAGCCTATAGTGAGTCGAGGACCAAACTTTTTCAGGAAAACGCTGCCTCATTTTTAAAACGAGCCTCCTGAGCTATGTTCTTTACGATGTCTGTAATCAGTGTCTCACCCGAGAAATCCTTTTGTGGGTCATAAATCCTTTCTACTTATCGAAAAAAAAAAAAACAGCAACAAAAAAATAAACACCGATCACAAAGAACAGGTTTCTACTTTACTGTCCGTGTGGGTGTGCATTTTAATATTATTTGTCTTTCCTAGATGTAATTTGGGGGGTTTAAATTGTGTCCTGTGTAACTGATTTGATAGTATACCCTCTTAAAAACAAACGCCCGTTTTATTTTCCATCCAAGTTAGCGCACTATATACTGTTTTCGCTGTGGCTATGTTTCTGTGTGAAGTGTTCCAGTGTGACTTAGCCATCGCAGCCTCTCGGCCACAGTATTTATGGAGCTGGTTAGTCCTGAATGGTGTAGCTCATATTAGCTTGAACCTCCCATTTCTGCTCTCATTGTAGGTGTAACTACTAGTCCCCATGTCAACTGACCCATGATTTCTACCGTCAACCCCAGTGAATATCATTTTAAATATCCGTAACTAACTTAAAGAATTTTAAAATTGTACTGTGATTTTCATAACCCGTTGCCTTTTTGGTACCAGAGCTATGTGGTTTGAATCCTGGCTACATGTTTTCAGTAAGAAAAAAAAAATAAAAGACGTATTTTTGCTTACTCAGATAAAAGACAACCTGTAAAATATAATGAAAAAATTAAATTTTACATGTGCTGTAAAAGGGGTTATTTAAAAAAAGTATTTGTTCAATTTCAATAAAGCTAAGTGTGCCACAGAACTTTGCTAAGAGTCTCTCTGTTTTTTTTAAGATCTTATTTATTTTTTTTTAGAGACAGGGGGAGGGAGGCTGAAAGAGAGGGAGAGAAACATCAGTGTGTGGTTGCCTCTCATGTGGCCCCCACTGGGGACCTGGCCCACAGCCCAGGCATGTGCCTGACTGGGAATCGAACAGGCAACCCTTTGGTTCGCAGCCCACACTCAATCCACTGAGCTAAACCAGCCAGGGCTGGTTTTGTACAACAATATGAATAATTTAGATGGCAATGGTAACTTGCATTTTTGTTCCCGATCTCCCTCATAAGCTTGAAGCCTTATATAGCTATTATATTATTCTTATAACAGTAGCTTCAGTATCCCCATGAAGAAAGAAAAAAATACGTTATTCTCATTGGAGAAATAGGAAAATGGAGCTGTGGGAAATTGACAGAGTCATTGTGAGTGGAATCTCATGCTGGACACTTTATACGAGATATGGAAATGTTCCAAGAACACCGAGAAATCGTAAAATATCAAAGTGAAAATAAATACAAAAGCCCAACCTGTCCACCTACCCATCATGATTTTGTCAGGAATAGCATTCCAAGATGAAAAAAAAAAAAAACTGTGGGAGCCCCAGGGAAGTGGAATTAACTCATCTTGACTGTAGTGGATTTTCTTTAACCAAAGATATACACCATAATATTTTCAGGAAGGTGTGAATTCATAGGTCAATGGTTATGGCCTCTTAAACCTATTCAAATAGTGATTCATTTCCATAAAGAGGAATAGTGCAGAATGGCTAAAAGCATGAATATGGGCGACAGAACCCTGGCTCAGCCACCTCGCAACAGAGCCATCTTGGGGAAGTTATCTGATTTTTCTGAGCGGTTTCTATTTCATAGCGTTTTAAGAGGATACACAGAAAAATGCAAGTAAAGCCATTAGCTCCGAGTCGAACACATAGTAAATTCTCTATCATTAATAGGTAATAATAAAAGTAGTATTAGTATAAATAGTATCGGTTATGGCAGGGTGAAATGCTTCGCAGTGTCTTACCTTGGCAAGATTAATGCCAGGCTTTTTGCAGCCTTTCTGAAATACTGTTTCCGTCTTACTGCTCATTCCTTTCTGAATTAATAAAGCAAAGTCTTTGATTGGGTCTTGATTCTGTTCCTTCCACCGCCAAATAGTACAATTGAGACTGAATGCCTCCCAACATGGGCCTGATCCCATAAGCATCCTGGGAAAAGCCCCGCCTCTGCCTATGGTGAAATGGAAAGGCGCCTTAGGGGAAAGCCTCAGCTAAATGATCATGTCTAATCAATGTGCGCACCACATGATTTTCTGGAGGGCACAGCCTCCATGTTAGAAAAATTTTTAAAGATTTACCTCAAAACATATCTGCCGGCCACTTAAGTAGGCAAAAGCATCCTGGATGGCAAGAGGAATTCTTGGCTTTTCTCTAAATCTAGTCCACATTCAGTGGAAAGAACTCTTGCATGTACCCGCTTGGGTTATAGAAACAAGATCAAACCTCAAGGAAAGGATTGTGAGTGCCACACAGGCTGGTGAAATAGATAATTCCTCTAAAAATGTTACTGGAGTTTTTGTTTAGGACATTTTCTTTCACAATAGTATTTGAAGGAAAATAGTTCAAGAGTAAAATTACAGCCCTGAGGAACTTACTACCTGTGTTCATGAGATTGGAAGCTTCTGGAAGAAAGTGGCTATGTTCACGCGCTCTCTGCAATGCCTGCCAGAGCTCCATTGACCAATGAACATTATTGGGTTGGCCAGAAAGTCCATCTAGTTTTTTCTGTGAAATAAAAGACACATTTTTTTGTTTTC
>PVKM010041459.1:0-13143 GCA_004027735.1 Carollia perspicillata
AAGTCCACTGGAAGTAGGCGTTTAGATAAAACCCACCTTGCCCTCCAGCTGTGCCATCCGGCAGGTTATGATTTAAGTGTCCGTCACACCTGTGGGGCTTCACGCCCCTCGCTGGCTGTCTCTTCTGTTCGTACACGTTGTCTGTGTCTTCCTCCGCCAGCCCTGTAATTAAGCTTCTCTTTCGGCAAATCGTTTCGTTGGCAGGTGGCATGTGAGCCGGTGGTGAGGAGGGAAGCAGTCTCGAAGTCACAGTCGGGCCTCTGCGCAGTGGCGTGGCTGGGCCACTGTGAGCAGGCTGTGGAAATGGATGAGTTTCCGGGCAGCGTTCTGGTCTCCGGCATTGGCGTGGGGAGGGGCGAGATGACAGCAGACCTCCTGTCTCCTGTTCCCTCTCTCCCCCACCCCGCCCCAACTAAGTGATGAAGAATCTGCTGGCTGGGATTATCTACAATTGAGCTTCGCTCTGTCTTCTAAGCAAACCGTCACAAGGACACCCCGGCAAACTTTGAGTTGTACACGTTGTTGACAATAACTGAGAACTGGGAGGCGTTTCTGTTGGGGTCGGTGAGCCTCAGTTCAGGCCTGCGTCACGCCTCCCTGACCCGGGCTCCTCTGCAGCAGCACCCCATGTGCGCCATGGAGTCAAAGGTGCTGGAAGCAGCCAGAGGGGGCGGGGGGGCGGGGGGAGAGGTCGCGGCAGCTGGGGAAGACCAGAAGACAGAGGCCGGCCGGCCCGGCCCGAGTGCACGCCTCCCAGATGCTCCCAGAGGGGTGAGCCGCCCCCTCTGGCCACCCTCCCTGCTTTGGAGGGTTTTAAGTGCTTCACTGACAGCTACAAATACAATTAGAGGTGGATTAGAAAGACTGGTAATAGGGGATTTGGGCGCTAATCCCCCTCCAATTGCGAATATTAATTAAAGTGCCTTTTTCTTTCATTCTGCAATCAACACCCGCTACTTCCTGAAACGGAGGAAACAGAGAACATGGTTGGTGAGGCAACGTTGGTGTTGGTTTTCCATCGAGGACAGCGTCACGCTGTCATTTCCCCTGAGGATTTTCACATTGGCCACTGCAGTGAAATCACTTAGATTGAAGCACAGAGAGGACTCAGTTCATGAGAACCAGGTTTCCACATTGGGGCGTGGGGTGCAGGCGGGTGGCGCTCCTGTGTCCAAGAGCAGCGGGTGCCCAGCGCTCCACGGCTGGCTTGCCAGGCCTGGGGTCTGGCCTGTGCAGGGCTCGGCTTCCCCTGGACGGTGCCACGGAAAACGTCGAGGATAACAGTGTGCTCCCATGGCCACTCCAACATGAATTCCACGGAGCCCTGGCATGTGCGGAAGCTGCACTATGCACAGGGCGGGGACACCCAGGGAGTGAGACCGATGTAGTGAGATGCTCGTGGCAACTGGAGCAAAGCAACTGCAAGCAGGCAAAAGCCACTGGCGCGCCTGCGCTCAGGAGACACCAGGAGAGACGAGGAACGCCCCTCCCTCCACCTGGGGACCCATTGCATTCATGTTCTGACCTTCAAACCCAAAAATGTAAAGATGTGCGAGATGTACTGCAGGTCCAGCCCCACCTTGTGGGTGCTTCTGTGTGTCGGTGTGATGAAGGGACACTGGAGACCCGGCCTGCATTTTATATCTTCCTTCCCCACCCCCACTGCCCAAAGCATCAGATATGACACCTGACTGCGAACAACCAGTTTTCCCAGTTTCTCACCATTTTGGTGCCTTGGCGCACCAGCAACTGCATCCAATTTAAACGGCTATTTAAAAATAAGGTAACAGAACAAGGCGTCATTGGTAGTTGCATCCTAGAACTCAGTGGCTGGGCTCCACATTCTGAGGCTCCCTCCACCCAGACTTTGTGTTGGGACCCAGAATGACAGGCAAGCCACCCTCCTGAGGAAACCCAGGGACAGGGAGTGTGGACTGCTCCGTGTCTGCCCACAGGGAAACTGCCGCACGCCTTTCTCATACCCTCTCTCTTGTGGGGAACTGGTCTCAGGGGAACTGGTCCAAGTGCCGCACAGCACCCCTTGGGGTGAACATGCCCCGGGCTGAAGCCTGGCAGCAGGGCAAGTGGCCCAGCCATTTCCACGTCCCCTTTGAGGGGACCAATGGTTCTTTTTGCAGCTGGCTTCCTCCCGACGTCTGAGCCACTGTGGCCCGCAGACCTGGCTCCCGGAGACGTGTCCCTGGCCCGTTGACTCAGAACATAGGATGAGCCCTTTGAGGGGTACCATCTCTAGACAGAGGCGTTCTCGGTGACATCAATCACCGCCTCCTGGGCTTCGAGCTCCAGGACGGGCGCCGGATGCACTGACAGCTCACTCCCCCCGACCCCTGAGCATCCCGGTGCACAGATGGCTGGGGGCACAGTAACAGTGATCATCATCAAAATGAGAGCTACCAGCGAGTGGGCAGGTGCTGAGCACGAATCCTGCACTTTCCTCAGAATATCTCGTCTCCCACCTGCATGGGGAGGTGGAGCATGTCCCCAGCTGGTGACAGGGCTCGCCTGGAACTCAAGCAAGGGGCTCCCGGCTGCAGACCCGCACACAGCTGGGCCCAGGAGCACACAGCCCCGTGTGGATGGAGCTATGCCACTCAGGGCCGTGCTGGTTTGGGACACGGCCAGTGAGCCCATGTGCCCTCTGCTGGGAGCTCTCTGGCCTCTCTGAAGTCAGGATGTGTCTCACTGGGGGGGTGGGTCACGGTTTAAGGGGCAGGTTTTAGGCTTTCCTTGTTTGTTCTCGCCTGCCTGTAGAATACCGGGGAAGCCTGTATCGTGGGAGGCTCTTGGATCTGATGCCGTATATGGTGATGGGTCTTTACTCCATTGTTCACATCCATCCCAAACAGGCAGTGTTCAAAATTCAGAATCGCGAACCATTGGTAATACGGATGACATGGCACCCACAGATGAGCCACTAGGGAGAGGGACAGAGTGGGGGAGGGCAGCAGGACAGACAGACCAGAAGAGGCAGGCTGCGGGTTGCAGGAATCACATGTGAGACACCAGAGCAGAGACACCTGGAGGGGCAGGTCTGGGCATGAATAAGACAATATACCTGGGTGTGACTCCTGCTTGTCCCCAAACTGCTAGCTCTGTGACCCTAGGTGGGCTGCTTGAGCCCTCCAAGCCTCAGTTTTCTTATCCATAAAAGGGCTAATAGCTGCAGCGCCCTCCGAGGTCAGTGTGAAGGTTAAGCGCGTTAACACACGTAAAGACAGTCATTCCAGGTTGGTACCAACCCACACTTTATCTATGCCAGAATTCTCACACTGTTTCCAGGATGGATCCACAAAACACTGGGCTTTGGGGGGCACGTCCGCTGGGTGACAGGAAGGACTGTGAGCACAGGAAGGTAAGGGAGGGGCGAGGGGGCCCCCCAGAGGCTGCCTCACAGCCGACCTCCCCTTGGCCTTCAGAGTAGGGGGAGGACACACACTCGTCTGGGTGGGTGAGTCCGAAGGTGGAGAGGATATCCGATTGGAGAAAGGGGGACGCTTGTGTTCACTTTCCCTGAACATGGCTCCCTGAGTGCTCAGTTCCTTCGTGATGTTCTCACTTCCACCCTCCCCCAATAGGCCCCCCAACTCCTAGCATCCAGGGCTCCTTTGGGAAACACAGATTTGACTGGGAAAAGCCATCTGGCCTCTCTCAGCTCCCTGGTATCAGTGTGGCCTTGACCTTCCACCTGCCTGTCTGTGGATACCTCAGTCTCACTGAGCCAGGGTGGGAACGCGAACCTCTGTATCAGCTGACGGCCCTGGCCTGGGCCAGTTTCAAAAGTTTAAACAACAACAACAACAATAAACAAACAAACAAAAATCCTTCTGGTAATTTATGCAACATTTTCGCCTGAGTTGTTTGGCTGCCTTGATCCTTCATTTCCTTCCACAGACTCGATCTTGAGCTGAAGCAGGGGGATGCAAACCCACTACATGTCTTAAAAGACGGAAAATTGCTTGAGCAAAAAGTCCGCAGTCTTTGGGGAGAACCTCACCCCTGCTGTTCAAGACGAGAAAGATAATGGACAAAACCCAGAAGCGCAAACACACGCGGGCGCCTCCCCGCTCCCCAGACTGCTGGCCAAGTGTATTTTAGGACTTTTCCCCTCGGAAGCCACACGGTGAGGCGACTGGGCCTCACCACAGCGCTCAACGGCCTGAGGGCCGGAAAGGCTGAAATCGTGATCACAGACCCAGATTCTACCAAGGTAGCAATTTATCTGCCTTCCCTGGAAGTTCCGCCAGCTGGGGTTTCTCTAGTTACACGGCTGCATGTTAACGAGAGCTGACAGTTTAATCAGGTGCGATAGGGCACATTTTCATAATAGGGTGCAAGAGGCAGGCATATTTTTCCATTAGCGGGTCTCGGGGCTTGGTCACGTAGCCCCTGCATAAAATGTAGACATTTTGCTCCCGTGCACCCTTTTGATCGGCTGCCACACGTGTTAACTTCAGAGGAAAGGCAAATCGGGCTAGTGCAAGAGATGGGAGAACGAAACGGATCACACGGATTAAAAAGAACTTGACTTTTAAACGAATGTCACACCACGTCTTCAGTCACGCTAATCACTTAATGGCCATTTATTTTTAACCTTCTGACTAAGACAGGAAAAAAGGCGTTCTGAAGAATGGCTTCATATTTATTCCAAGTGAAGGCAGAATTTGGGCCAACATCTCATGAATATGGATGACTGTGAACACCCCCGAAGGAGCATGCGCCTTGGTGTGCCAGACCTGAGGCGGAGGAGGCGGAGGAGGCGGAGGAGGCGGAGGCGGGAGTGGCTCCCTCTACCTCCCACACTCTGCTCTCCCAGCCCCAGGGCAGCCGGTGGGATGTGGGAGAGGGGCGGCCTGAGGGTGCTCCCTCTGTGGGCAGAGGTCCCACAGTTCCTGCAGCGGAGCTGCCCCTCAGCAGCCCTAGGTCCCTGGTGGGAGCAGCCTGCATGTGTGGGCCTGGGAAGACGCACAGGAAAGGAGAAAAGAGGGGCTGCACCCCGCTCCCACAGCCCCGGAGAGCACGCTGCCTGCCTCCGGGGCCAGGAGAGGGCGGGCTCAGAGGCCTCCAGGCTCCCACGGCTCTGGGATGGGGGTGTGGGTGGAGCCTGAGAATGGGGTCCCCACAGCCCAAGAGTGAACAAGTGACCCAAACCCCCAAGAAGGTGGCTTCTCATGAGACAGCACTACTGTAAATCACAAAGGAAAACTTACATAACAACGACAATAAAATTCAATTGCAGTAATTTTTAAAATGACTTTAACAAAGGTTGATCTTTAAGTTTCAAAATTCCATCGATGAATTGATGTAGAGAGTGGCAACTACTGAGGCCCAAATTAGTAGCCTTGAAATTAATTGCAAGACATAACTCCAACTCAGAGTAGCAATGGAGAGGCAACACAGGGTGGGGCCAGAGCCCTGAGTACCTTCCCACTGTGCCCCGGGGGCCCAGGGCTTCTCAGGAGTGCCCATCAGGAATTGTATTTTTTTTAAAGATTTTAGTTATTTACTCTTTATAGAGGAGGGAGAAAGAGAGAAAAAGAAACATCCACGTGTGAGAGATACATCAGTTGGTTGCCTCTTGCATGCCCCCAACTGGGGACCTGGCCCACAACCCAGACTGAGGCACGTGCCCTGACCAGGAATCGAACCGGTGACCTTTCAGTTTGCAGGCCAGCACTCAATCCGCTGAGCCACACCAGCCAGGGCAGGAATGATATTGATGTTAGGATTAAATGAATGCCCCCAGAGCCGTGGAATGATATTAGAAAGATGAATAATGTCACTCTTGCAGGTTATAACCAGCATGAGGAATGAGCTGGCTTCCAAAATGCTGGGGGAAGAACACGTGAAAGCCAGCACCATGACGCCAGTACCGTTCATCCGTCTGGTTCTCACTGACGGCCGTGTGCTGAGTGGCGTTGTTTGTGACCCGAGAGCATGAGGACACCGCAGGGCAGCCAGCTACTGCTGAAATTTATGCAGGAGTGAGGTGCAGAATGTTGACTTTCTTGGCAAAATCGAAACAAAAAAGTTCTAGGCATTTGACCTGCTGTAGTCGACTTCCAAGATGCTCTGAGGGGCTCTCACCACATTCTGTTAGGGCGCAGCTAGCGGCTGGCCTCTCTAGGGTCTGGGAGTGGGGAGCAGCGCTAAGACCAGCTCAGCCCTGGCTGAATCGGGTTCGGTGGGTCCAATGAAGGAGATGCTGTGGGCAGGGTGTCTGTTTGGGACTCTGCACAAACACTGGGGACTGTCCCTGTCGATCCCTCGGGAACTTGCTGGGCCTGGGAGAAGAATGTGACTACAGGGTTTCCGTATCCAAACTTCGTACTCAACTGTATGAGGGAGAACATAACCAGGGGCAAGAGCCACTAGAATAGACAAGGCAGTGACCTACAGGCCAGAGGGAGGAAGCTTTCAAAGAGGGTGTGTCTTAGAACCATGGCTCTCCAAGTAGGACGATCCCCACGGGCCTCTCAGAGTTCCGCAGGGTCAGACTCGCTTCCCTGCCACTGCCAAGATGGGGCCCGCCTTTTCCACCCCGTTGGCACGTCCGCCAATGGTAGAAAAGTAATGGCAGGTAACGCGGCTGACCCCTTAACACGAGCTCGGACAGCCGCTGTACCATCCCCAGGACACCCTGGTGTAGAAAACAGAGCAAAGGCGCCAAGCTCCCTTCACAATGCTCTCGGTGAGACCGGAAAAACTGTTGCTTTTATCCCACAGCCACCCTCGAAACCTGTTTTAGATGTTCTGTGCGACCACGTGACAGCTCCGGTACTGGCGGCGGTGCACGGGCCAGCTCGTGGGAAAGGGCCCACTGATTGTCCAGGGCCGGCCTCAGCCCCCACGCCCGCAAAGCGCGTTTCCGCTCCGGAGAACTGCTGACAGCCGAGCCGAGGTTTCCCAGACACGAGGGTTTGGCAGACTTATTTTTTTAAACAATTGAACAGACAAACCTGTCACGTTAAGGAAGACAACGGATAATCTTGGTTGCCAACGGTAAAATTGGAAATTTCAAGGGCAATTAGAATTCTGAAAATGGCACTGGTACATGACCCCCCCAGCTTGACAGCTTCCCAGTAAGTGAAGATTTGTCAGATGAGATCAGTGTTAACCCTGATGAATTCAACCTTTCTTGTTATAAAATGAAATGTTTCAACACTTAGAAGGTCTACCTAACTCAGGGAGGCAATGTTTTCCAAATCACCAATGCATAATGTCACGAGACCCTACATGAGCTCTGCGGAGGTGTAACGTGAGTCTAGGCTTCTCACACCTTTTTTTTTTTAAGAAGTTACTTTTGCTAAAAATATTTAAGTCAAGAGGCAACAGAGGCACTACATATCTCTTAAATGAGTCACTACATGTTAAGCTTTTCTGAGCTCTCATTTCTAGTCGGCACACACAAAAACAGAACGTGCATAAGCCAAGCGCTCTTTGGCACCCTCGATAATTTGGAAGAGGATGGAGAGACCTAGAGACCAGCTGCTCAACGCCTTCGGCCGCTGCCTTCTGCAGGCCGTGGCTTCGGGCAGGGTGTTCCGTCCCTCTGCCTGTGCTTCCGCGTCTGTAAAACAGGGTAATCCATCCTGAGACAGTGCGTGTAAATCACTCAGTGCAGCGCCAGCCCACAGCAAGCCCTCAGTGGGTGTCAGTGCTCACCTTCCTCAACAACTGTTCGCTGAGCACCTACCAAGTGCTAGCACTGTTCTGGGCACTGAGAGCCAATGAATCAGACAAAACTCGCTGGCCTCAGGGCGCTCACTTCTGCCAAGAGAAGCAGACGACAAACCACATAAATGAAGCGTCCATTGCGAGCCATAGGGATAGCAGCCAGGAAGGAGGAGGGAGGGGAAGTGTCGCAGAGAGCAGAGATTTGGAGCAGGGCTGGGGGGCGGGGCTTGCTGAGAAGGTGGCATGTGATTGAGGACCAGAGAGGGCGAGGGATCCAGCCCCCTGGCCCTGCAGGATGGTCCGAGGCTGGCCCTGCAGGATGGTCCGAGGCTGGCCCTGCAGGATGGTCCGAGGCGGCCAGGCCACGTGGCTGGAGCAGGAGACCGGATCTGAGTGGGAGAGAGTGCGGCCCTGGGCGTGGGCCAGACGTTGGGTACATTCTGAGGGAGATGTGGGGCAAAGCTGCCTCCCAGTTTCACGAGATCAAGTGAGATGTGCGCCTCCCCAGAGCTGCCCTCTTTGCCTGGGCAAATGTTTCAGGGCCGGTTCACAGTGAACTTTGACTTGGAGTCTTCTTGGGAGCCCAGAAATATGTCATCCCTGCCTGCTTCTCCGCGGGCCCTAAAGATGATGACAAGTGTCTGGGTTGGCAGTGCATCCTTCTGCCCTGTGTCCTCCTGTTCCTGGACGTCTCTCCCACCTGTGCCCGACCCCGTAGGCCGACCTGCATGGAACATGTTGGCAGAGCTCTCTGGGCTCTGGCTTCCAGGTGGCTTCACCCACAGGTACACAAGCAGGCTGCAGGAGGGGCAGGAGTTTCAGCAGTGACTCCCCCGCCCCTCCTCCTGGGCCCCCTGAGGGCTGGCCGGAGCCAGCTCCTGCAGGTGGCTCTCTGTCTCCCTCTGGCCTCCCACCCTGGCACCAGCTTTGCCTCGCTCCCTCCAGCAGGCCTGGGAAGGGCCGACACATCCTGGTTCTGCCCCATCCCCTGCCCACATGTGACAAATGGCACCTCTTTAAATCCTCCGAAAATCACCCAAGTAGAATGTGCTCTCACTCCTCCCAGCCTGGACCAGTGGCCTTGCAGCGGTGAAACCCAACACCTCGGCAGGGATGGTCCTGTGTGGGGGGGGCCCCTCCCGTCCCGTTCCCTGCTCTTCTCCAGAGCTGACCAGAGCCCCAGGCACACTGTAGTGCTTATTAAATAGTTCCTGGATGAGTGAATGATAAATGAATTTCTATTTTCATTCTGTCCACATTTTAAATCAAAAGCTTTAAAACACTTTAGAATAGGAATTAATTGCCTCTCCTAGTCATTACTTTAATCCACAGCTATACTCAAACCTCTACCCACCCGCAGTCAATAAATGAAAACCAGACGCGTGACGAGTTAGCAGAAAGGAGGGTCCCATCTGGAAGTCTCCCAGACGTGCTCTTGGAGGGGGCAGGGGGCGTCTCCGTGTTGGTCCTGTTTTTTTTTAGTTCGTTTTTCCATTTGCCCTTTAATTTACAGCACTTTGTAACACAACGACTGGATCAGGACAGAATTCATACGTGGTGCATGCAGTCCAGCCATCCCCAGTGTCCTGGTCCTTGGCTTCCGGTTTCCTCGGAGAGATGCTCAGCCGTCTCCACGACGAACCCTAGACCTTCTCCATCGACCCAGAAGGACACTCTGTGCTCCTTAGCAGGCACTGCCCTGAGCCTGCACCCCCAGCCCTTGGCCACCATCGCCCCTAGATCTGCCAGTTCTGGACACACACGGAATCCCAGAGCACGTGGCCCTCTGCGGAGGTCCTTTCGTTTAGCACGATGCATTCAGACTTGCCCACGCCGTAGTGTGTGCCCGTGCTCCACTTCTCGTTATTGCCAGATGATATTCCACCCAATGTTATTGACCTACTCATCAGCTGATAGATAGTTATTTCCACTCTTTGGCTATTACGAATAATGCTGCTATGCACATCCGTGTTCAAGGTTTATGCGGACATGTGTTTCCATTTCTCCTGGGCAGAGTTGTTGGGTCCTCTGGTAACTCCACGTTTAGCCTTTGAGGAGGTGCCAGACTGTTTTTCTAAAGCAGCTGCACTTTCTCCACCCCGCCCCCGTGCACAGGGGTTCCAGCTTCTCCACGCCCTTGCCACCACACACTATTGTCTGTGTTCTTTACGACAGCTCTGCACTCACTCTTAAACACTCCCAGAGAGGCTTCCGTCTGCTACCTGGACTCCCCCTTAAGTGACCACATGCTTAAGGGGCCACTCCAGAACTGCTTCCCCTGCCCTCACCACTGCTGGAGTTCTGTCCAGGCTCCAAGGGGCTGAGTAGCGGTGGCCCCAAGCAGCACCTCGAAAGTCCAGGCAGATTTCACAGGGATGTGCATTCCGCCTGCTCTAGAGCTATCCTGTCCTACGTGGTAGCCACTCACCATATGTGGCTATATTATTTTTTTTATCCTCATCTGAGGACTTGCTTACTGATTTTAGAGAGGGGAAGGGAGAGAGAGAAAGAAACTTCGATGCGACAGAGTGACACTGATAGGTTGCCTCCCATAGGCACCGGGGACCGGGGACCGAATACCCAGCCTAGGCATGTGCCCTGAATGGGAATCGAACCTGTGACCTCTCTAGCCAATGCTCCACCAACTGAGCCACACGGGCCAGGGCGTGGCTATCATCATTTAAAGTAGTTAAAATAAAGGAAGTGAACCATTCAGTTGCTCAGTCATGCTGGCCACACTTCAGGTGCTCCACGTCCACATGTGGCCAGAGGCTGCTGTGTTGGACAGTGCGGCTATCACGCATTCCACTGCTGCAGGAGTTCCACTGCTCGGCACTGAAGAGGAGAGAGCAGGGCTGTGCATGTCACCTCCTGGGAGAAATGTCAATCCAAGTGGCTCTGTCTCCAGACCCTCCACTTAAGCTGCCCGTGACACATACCCCCAGGACCCAACTTGCCAGTCATCAAAGAGGCTCAGGATTCCTGGGGACAAAGAGAAGAGCAGGGTGGGTGTGTGTTTTGACGTGGGAACGCCGCAAATTGGACCTCGCGATCTCGCAGGTGGGCTGTGCGCGTTTCCACTAGTTCAGCGACACCCGAGCCGCTCCTTCCACTCCTCAGGGCCCGGGATGGGAAACACCGCCCATCTGAGATGCTGTCCTGCCGGAACCCCTTCTGTGAGGGGCTGCCCGTGTGCACGCGTTTCCAAAAAGTAAAGACTCGCTCTGTGTGTGCTGTTACCAATCAACAGTCAATTAGCACCTGCCAGCTTCCAGCGTGTTCCAAATGGTAACCAAATGGTTTCGAGGAGGAAGATTTGCCCTTGAGCAGAAATGTGAGTCTCATCCTAGAGCAGAGTCGGCCTTGAACGCTGGGGCTACCAGCCAGGAAGGCATACCAACTGTTGGATTGCACCCGTCTCTATTGTTAATATTGGAAGAGCATATGCTTATGCCTTGAAGGCAGGAAACGGCCCTCCCCATTTACATACTCAGCGGGCACCAGCCTGACGTCCGAAGTTATAATGCTGCACTTTGTCCCAAGTTAAGTGACGTCCAAGGACCAAAGTTCAGGAGAACTTTTCAATACGCTTATACAAAAGTTTGCAGTCATTAATTCAAACCTAAAAAATCATCTAAAGCAACCAAAAAGTCAAGGTCTATACAGAGCTCCCCTCCTGTCTTAAATCACAGTAGATGAACTGACTCTTGCCAGGTCTTGGTTGAAAGGGGCCATCGATGACTTCTCAGTCAGTATAACTCTAACTGACAACCAGGTGACCTTCCAGTGAAGACGGAAGGGTGTCGGTGGACCCTGCTCTCCGGACAGGAGCCCCCTGAGGTTTCCAATGTTTCGCCCGGGGGCAGAGTGAGCATGTGGTTCCATGAGAGGCTGTGGGCTGACGGCCTGACGTCTCCCCGTCATGAGTACATGCGGATGGGCAGCCCAGCCGGACCTCCCACAAAGGCAGCCGGGAGCCTGCAGGCCACTGCAGCCTGCGCCGTCCTCCTCTCTCAAAGGCACGTGCTAGTCCTCCTGGACCGTGCGGGTGGACTGGGTGTGCCCACCACCCGGCGGGCCTCCCTGCGTCTTGCATCTCTGA
Source organism: Carollia perspicillata (assembly GCA_004027735.1). Classification (NCBI taxonomy): domain Eukaryota; kingdom Metazoa; phylum Chordata; class Mammalia; order Chiroptera; family Phyllostomidae; genus Carollia; species Carollia perspicillata. Next base: position 11,798 of record PVKM010041459.1, read on the forward strand.
AGCAGCAGGCGGGGGCGGGAAATTCACACAGCTGTGCAGCAGGTTCGAGAGTGGGCGAGACTGCAAGTCTTTCAGGGACAGGGAGCAAGCGGGGCTCCTGCCACTCTCCTCCTGCCCCGCATCGAGGAGGGAGGGTCTTATCATCCCCCCTTTACAGAGAGGGACACAGAAACAAAGGGACTTACTCAAGAGCATTGAGGTGGGACAGGAACCAAGTCACCATAAAGAGGATAACAACATTCGTAACATGGGGCAGCACCTGCAAGTATATTTCAAGGTCAAGAATAGGCACAGCTTGCCTTTGCTCAGTGGACTCAGGTTAGAGAAAGGCCAAGGGGCCTTGTAACCATGCCTTCCACTCAGTCCTGAAGCCAAGCTATCAAACCTGAGCAGCCCCTGCCCTTCCCTTGTCTGCGGACTAGGTTGTCATGTGGGGGTGGACACAGGACACTTGGATGAGAAGACCAGTTTTCCCATTCTTAAGGCAGGTTGCACGCAGTTCAGGGCTTATACTCTTCTGTGATTTTCTAGCCTTTGCACACCAGGGAAGGCTCACTGAACCTGAGGACTAACAGTCAAAAGGGAAGGACATCGCTCCGCGACCCGAAGGGCATTGTTCCTCCAGAAGACACGACGTGGAACCGAAAGAGGAGTGGCGTCAGCTCGTACTGAGCAGAGGTGCCCACAGAGCCCTGCTGTGAACCACAGCGGCAGAGACCCTCTGCTGTCGATGCCCACTCTGCGGGGCACTCTCAGCACGAGAGTGGGTGGAGAAACGCAGTGTCCCGAGACAATCCGTCGCTCTGAGCACTGCCGATCTTGTGCATTAGCCGGAGGCATCTTCTGCTCTGGGCTGGCTGGGCCGAGTGGGGCTATAGGCCCTGCAGGGGCCCCGCTACGAGTCTGGCTTGTCCCAGAGCCCCTTCCTGCAGCCATCTATCACAAGCGACCCAGGCGCCATGGCACGCCACTGCCAGCCAAGTGCGTCTCTTCTGTTGAATGAAGGGTGGAGAAGACTGAACCAGTACCTAAGCCAAGACATTACACTTTTTAGTAATGCTTCATCATGGGACTTCAGTAATGCTATCTATGAAAGAAAGCGTATTAGAAACCGAAGTATTAAAAATATAAAATTTAAATACAATGATTTAATTTGACTTAGGCTTTTAATTTCTTTATATTTTATTCTCTAATCAAATGTCCCTCAGGAATACAATATAAGGAAGTTCTGCAATAAAATTAATGTATTACATAAGAAATTCACACATAAAATAGGAGGAAATCATGTAAGGAAATACAAGCTTCCCTACGGTTGTCCAGCACACATCTTAGTTCAGCACCTGTGG
>PVKM010041460.1:0-13118 GCA_004027735.1 Carollia perspicillata
TTATATGGAACCAAAAAAGACCCCCAGTAGTCTCAGCAATCCTGAGAAAGAAGAACAAAGTTGGAGGGATCACAATACTTGATATGAAACTATGCTACAAGGCCACTGGAATCCAGACAGTGTGGTACTGGCATAAAAACAGACACAATGATCAATGGAATGGAACAGAGAGCCCAAAAATAAACTCATGTCTCTATGGCTAATTAATATTTGACAAAGGGGGCATGAGCATAAAATGGAGTAAAAACAGGAGGGAGTAGGGGAATGGCTGAAAGGAGGGAAGGGATTAGTCAAAGAACATGTATGAATGATTCATGGACATGGACAATGGGAAGGGGATTAACTGTGGGAGAGGTGGGCTGGGTGGAAGGGGGCAAAAGAGGGAAAAATTGGGATGACTGTAATAGAATAAACAACAAAACAAACAGCCAACAATGATAAAAAATAACTGGTTGAAAGTCCTTGTCTTCAAGCCATTACTAATAATCATATTTAAACTTTCAAAAATTTTGATAAGTAATTTTAAAAGATTCTCATTAAAAATAAGTTACTTAAAAGGTCAATTTTAATTTTTTTAATCTTCACCCAGAGGTGTTGTTCACTGATTTTAGAGAGAGGACAATGGAGAGAGAGAGAGAGAGAAACATTGACACGAGAGAGAAACATGGACTGGTTGCCTCTTGCACACACCCTGACTAGGACTGAACCCAGAATCCAAGCATGTGCCCTGACTGGGAATCAAACCTGCAACCTTTCAGTGCATGGTATGGTACTCCCACCAACTGTGTCACACTACCCAGGGGAAAAAATGTCAATTAAAAAAATATTTTGAAAGACTTTTAGATTTTCAGAATCTTTCTCTAGCAATTAGAGTTTCTGAAGAAGAAAGAGCAGTCCATTTGCTCAAACAAGGTGGCTGGCATGGGTGTGCGATGGACCTGTTTGAACCATTGTTGAAACCTATGAACCCCTTCTAAGAAAATGTTTTTTAAATGTGCAAAAAAAATACAAAGTGCCACAATGAAAACCAGTTTTATTGGGCTACAACTGTCAAAATATCAAAATATATTTTCAAACAAACATGATAAAGTAATATATGAGCTTTTTCATTAACCCAGTAAATAATATTATTGAACAGCAGGTCAAATAGCTATCATAATTACCCAGTAGTGATCAATAAGTGATATTTTGAGGCCATCTGCAATAATAATAATGTGACCTAAAAAGGCCCGGGTGCTGCTCCTGCTACTTCAGTATGTTGACCGAATTCCCAGTGGGAGAAAATTTTCATTACAAGGTAAGTGAAAATAGAGTTGTGGTTCTTTTTCTCAACCAAGTTCATGACTCCTTAAACTCTATAGCTATAGGCAGGTGCTACATTAAGAAAGGCTTAACAAACTGGTTTATCACAGGTACATAATTAATTTATTGAACAACTACTAAATATTGCGACCAGGCTACAAAACAACATGTACGAAAATAAAAAAGCCCACTGAATACTTTTTAAGGAAAAAAGTGAAGACTCCCATTGAAAATTCAGTTCATTATATGAGTGAGAGTTGTCAAATGTAATGCAGGATATAATGACTGTATTCAGTGGGAACAAAGTAGGTGTTTTCCAGGATTTTTTTAAAAACCCCAAAATGAAAATCTCCTAATATACAGACACTCATTTTTTATCAAGCAATATGTCCTTTATATCTACCACTAATATTTTATAGTCAAAGTTACATTTTATACATATTTTTCTTCAGGTTTGTATTTTCTTATTTTAATAGTATCCTATATTAATTGGCAGTTTAAACTTTTCTAATCCAAGATGTGAGAAAGAACACACACATATACACAGTTAAGGCCTCAGCCTCAGTGGCTTTATTTCCTGGAACATGCTACAAATCATTAGAATTAACACAGATATTGCCCAAGAGACAAGATAGAACCACACATCATTGGAACTGAAAGTGATCATAGAAACCACTTTGTCTGACATCTCATTTTACAAAAGAGGAACTGAGACAACAAAAGGTTAAGGGACTTACTCAGACCCGAGATGATAATGAAGAAGCTTAGTCTGAGAGTTAATGAACTCTCTAGCCACCACCCACTGTGCAAGGATGGGGCCTGTTTCTGGGTCCTTTCCTGCCAAAGAAGAGCTTTAAAACTATTGAAACGAAAGTTATAATCAACTAAAAATGCATCTTATTTATAGACTTTTGTTTCCAAATATAAGAGTTGGAAGACTTAAATGGTGCTTACATGTCCAGAACAAAGGTCTTAAAAGAATATCAAAGATTAATAACTTGTTTTGAATAGTTTCCAGGGTCTAATTTATTAGCAATGTTATCCTATTGAAAACCCAGTTAAACCTTTCCTAATTTTATTCTTTTAGATGGCCTGTTGTTTTCTGATTATAAAAGGAATATATATCTATTATTATAAATTTGAAAATACGAGGACAAATGAAGAAAATATCAAGCAGCCATATCCCCCAAATCAAAGATAATATTGGTAATATTGGTAATATTTCAGCATATTTCTTTTAGATATACAGAGTTTGGCACAAATAATACCCCTTTTTATTTCAAAAAAATTTTTAAATATTTTATTTATTTATTTTTAGAGAGAGGGAAAGGGAAGGAGAAAGAGTGGGAGAGAAACATCAATGTGTGGTTGCCTCTCATGTGTCCCCTATCGGGGACCTGGCCTGCAACCCAGGCATGTGCCCTGAGTGGGAAGCAAACCAGCCACCCTCTGCTTCACAGGCCCACGCTCAATCCACTGAGCTACACCAGCCAGGGCTCAAAAATTTTTTATTACAAAATCATAAGCATGTAAAATTCTGTAACATAACAATACCACACTCAAGCGAACTACATGACATTTTAGGTGAAATGTTCAAATTAAAACTATAAATTATTATAACCACATTATTACCCTACCAATCACACTCAAGCAGGCATTACTTCTGCTGGACCCTATATATGTATATATGAATATACTACTATAATATAAGCCTACAAATTAATATTCTATATAAATTTTTATATCTGCCTTTTCTCTTAGCATTAGACCATGAGTGTCTTCCCATTGAATTAAAATTATTTTTAAAACATCCTGTTTGTGAAAATCTGTGTTTGGTGGTTATTAAAGCAATAAAGTTTAAAACATTATAATCAATATAATTATGTCATATAATTTTTTATGAATAAGAACATTTATTGTAGAGTTTTAAAATGGCAAAGCATTGACAGTAACCTAAAGAAAAATGGGGAAAGACTCGTAGACGGATAGCAGGATGACAGCTAAGGGTGGGAAGAGGTAGGGGGTGGAGGGATTGAGCAGAAAGGAAAAGAGGACTCATGGACATGGACAACAATGTGGCGATTGCTGGGGGGAGGGAGGTATAAGGGGGTTAAATGGTAATGGAAAAAAATACAATAAGGATTAAATTAAAAAAATAAAACATCAGGTCCAAAAAAAAAAGAAGGTAAGTGACTTAATTATCTAGCAGGATAAAAATAAACTGCACTCTATCTATATTGGTATCAGTATCTGTATGTCATATAATTTCTGATCACTGGATTATGAAGCTATCATTGGATCGGGTAACTGTAATTCATTGTATTGCTCGAATCAAAATTTATAAAAAAATGTATTTACAAGACAGTCGTTAAGAAAATTTAAATGCAAATGGCTAAAATCATTGGGGAAAACTGCATACTATTCCAGGAAATTACAGAAATTAAAATTCAGAGATACCATATGCTACTATTAAATGCAGAAATATTCAAGAAGGTTTACAATATCACACCCTGATGGGGCTCAGTAAAGTCATGAGGGATCTCAGTGCTTAAGGAAGGAAGCAGCATTTGTTGCAAACTTTTAGCGCCTGGCTCACTGTAGGAGTTTAATAAACATTTGCTGAATGAATAAATGGGAATCAACTTATCCACATGTATCTAGACACCTGAATATGATCATACCCTTTGACTGATAATCTAGGTAAGATTATCAGTTATACAGGGAATATATACAATATATAAACACAGGGACTCACTGCGGTTTTCCTAAAGGCGAGAAATCGGTAAAAACTTCATGTCCCAGCCTGGTGTAATGTAGGTAACAAAGAGCCAGGAACAGCATTTTTAAATTAATTTAACAACTATATTAAAATTATAAATTTCATGCCTAATATGCTTAGTTTAAAATTATTGAAATATTTTTAAAATACTGCTTTATTTAACCTCTTGGTATAAGATTTTATTTAATTTTTTACTGAAATAACTGTTCATTTTAAAATTTAAAAAATCATAGCATTTTTAAAAATGTCAAGAGACCTAGATGAATAAAGTACTGTTTCTTCCAAAATATATTTTTATAGTCATTCTCCAAAGTGTTACCTACCTGTTTGCCATTGAATATCACAGAAGACAGGTTGATGGCTTTCTCTGAGAGTTACACCAAAGGTGAGAGCACACAGTCTTACCGTTCTTCTTTCCCAGTCCTGCAGCTCCGAGAACTCTACGTCCTCTGACCTAATCTCAGCCTCGGGAGGAGAGACATTGGCAAAACTAATACACATACTCATGCACACACATCTCACTCCACACGCATGACTTTAGGGTGGTAACCTTTCAAAAACAACCTACGCCACATTACCTTTATAAGTTGTCCTGGTTCATTTCCTTCTTCCACCACAATTAGTTGAGATCTTCCGTTCCTTTCATTGTCCCGAATGCCAATGGCAACCTGGCTGGCCTTCAGACGCTCATATTTGTTGCATGAGGAACCACACCATTGATAAATTTCCTAAAACAAAGAGGCAGATCTTTTGACCCCAGAACTATGTGGTAGACATTCAGTCCTATTGTAATACACATGGTGATTAACTCCAAAAAAAAAAGTTATAAAAAATAAAATTAAAAAAAATTATAAGGTCATTCAGGTGGTGAGCACATACAGATGGTTGGTTTATAATAAAGTTGTGGACCTGAAGTTTATATAATTTTATTAACCAATGTTATTCCAGTAAATTTAATACTAAAATATTTTAAAATGATCTATTTCAGGTATATATGATTTTATATAGTACTCAATTTTTACCTCATTCTGTATTTTTGTTGCTCTGAGCATTATAAAGTAAGCATTTTTCCAGTACCCAAAATTTATGTTAATAAACTATTTGTAAAGAGGGAAAAAATGTACATATATTGTACAAGGGTTTTCATTACTAAGTGAGGCATTACAAAGACACTAAATGTTCAGTAATAGGATAATAGTTACATAAATTATGACACAGAAAAAAATACTGAAATATGAAAGTTACACTTCAACAGCAATTTAGAGAAATAGAAACAGAACAACATTTTGATATATTATAAAGTAAATAGATTATATTAGCTGACATTGATATTAAAATATATGTATTTTAGACTTAGGTACAGTTCAGAATCTATACAAATAAAAATGTAAAATAACAATAAAATGTCATTTTCTCCATTAAATGTGGTTTAACAAAAATAAGAAAAAGAAATTTAACAGTACCTAGGCCCAATGAGGTGCGTGCACAATATATGATGTGAGTGATATAAACTGGACACAGGCTTTTTTCCCAGCACAGTTTAGCATCATATTGAAAAATTGTATGTGCTTTCAGAATCAGAAAATTTTACTCTTAAGAGTCTATTCTATAGTAGTCAAACATGGGATACAAAAACAAAGAAACAAAACAAAACTTTTCATCGAGAGAAATATGGCTATGTACATGTCATTACAAGGACATTGCAGACTACATTTCAGTTGTTAAACATTAAGAAAAATGTTTCATTACTGCTGTAGAAAACTATCCAAGGTATATCATCAAGAGTAAAATGCACAGTTTTAAGAAGTTACACAGTTTTAACTCATGGGGAGAGTCGTGTATATGCAGAAAGAAAATTTCCAATTTTCACAGTATTAAGTCACTGTTTTTTTTTCTTTTTTTGAAGAAATGTTATATAATTAGGTGCCTGGTATGAGCTAGATGTAGAGATGAATAAGAGAAAATGAACAGGAGAAGCTGACATGTGGACAATTAATGCTATGGGTTTTTAAAAATGTTTCCACACATATTTCACCTAGTTTGTCTTGAAGAGGAGGTCAGCATAGTGGTTAAGTGTGAAGGAGACAGACCTTGGTGGCCACTTGCTGGTTATGTGACTTTATGTTTGCAGTTTTTAACAGAGCACGAAAATTAATAACAGCCACATAAAAGAACACCCAAGGTTCAAAGACTGTCTCTTTTCTCTGATTACAAGACATTTCCAGTCCAGAGTGGCAAAGACCTACATCCAAGATCACTATACCCAGGAAAGCTATCATTTAGAATGGGAGGGCAGATAAAGTGCTTCCCAGACAAAGTCAAGTTAAAGGACGTCAACATTACCAAGCCCTTATTATATGAAATGTTAAAGGGACTTATCTAAGAAATAGAAGATGGTCAAAACTATGAACAGTAAAATGACAACAAACTCACGACTATGAACAACTGGACCTAAAAAAAAAACCCCCACCGAAACCAACTAAGTAAACAACTAAACAGAAACAGAATCACAGAAATGGAGATCACATGGAGGGTTATCAGCAGGGAGGGGAAGGAGAGAGAATGGGGGTAAAAGGTACAGAGAATAAGAAACATAAATAGTACAAAATAGACAGGGGGAGGTTAAGAATAGTATGGGAAATGGAGAAGCCAAAGAACTTACATGTATGACCGTGAACATGAACTAAGCAGGGGTTGGGGGTGCTGGAGGGTGGGGGATGCAGGGCAGAGGGAAATAAAGAGAGAAAAAAAATGGGACAACTATAATAGCATACTCAATAAAATATACTTTAAAAATAGTAATTTACTGCTTGCCTAAGGTGAGGCAGGCTGCCTTCCAGACCTGGGGCTGCTACAACTTGGAGCCATGTGGACGCAGACCACTAGTCTCTCTGACACCCTCGACGCACCCTGTTCCTGATTGAACTATTCCACATTCCTCTTTAAGAATAAAGCATACGTTTTAAAAATACAAGCCTTTATAAGAAGTAAAGTAGAGGACCATGCTTTGCAATCCCTTCTACTCTTAGATTTGACTGAGTTATTCAACATTGTCAAGGGGAGTCTCTTTTCCGTTTTTAAAAGAATTGTGCACTTCTAATGTTTCCTCTCTAAACTTTTTCTACATCTGGGCAGCTGGGCTCACGTTTGGAAGCAATCTGAATGCCATGGCCAGGTTAGCAGTTACGAGTGAGGACAAATGCTTCCCAATGATCGGTCAAACTCCTAATCACTGAGTGTTGAAATCAGGTTGTGGAGTGGGAAGGTGATGTAAAAAAATTATTTCTCAATTACAGTTAACTTTCAATATTATATTAGTTTTAGATGTGCAACATAGTGACTAGATAACTTATTTATATAACTTACGAAGTGATCCCTAGACCCTCATAAATCCAGTACACCTGTGGCACCATACATAGTTATTACAATATTATTGACTACATTCCCTGTGCTGTACTTTACATCCCTGTGACTATTTTGTAACTGCCAATTTGTACTTAATCCCTTCACTTTTTTCACCCAGCCCCCTAACTTCCCTCCCATCTCTCAACCTTCAGTTTGTTCCCTGTATCTATGAGGTTTTTTTCTGTTTTATTTGTTCATTTATTTTGATTTTTAGATTCCACATACAAATGAAATCATATTATGGTATCTGTCGCTCTCTGTCTGACTTATTTCACTTAGCATAATATCCTCTAGGTCTATCTGTGCTGTTGCAAATGGTATGATTTCATTATTTTTATGGCTAAGTAGTATTCTATTGTATGTATGTACCACCTCTTCTTTATCCAATCGTCTACTGGTATGTCCTTAGGTGCTTACATATCTCGGCTGTTGTAAATAGTGCTGCAGTGAACACAGGGATGCATATATCTTTTTGAATTCATGTTTTGGATTTCTTCAGATAAATACCCAAAAGTGAGATTGCTGGGTCATAAAACAGTTCCATTTTTAATTTTTTGAGGACCATTCATACTGTTTTCCATAGTGGCTGAACCAATTTGCAATCTCATCAACAGTGCACAAAAGTTCCCTTTTCTCCACAGCCTCATCAGCACTTGTTACTTGTTGATTTATTGATGAGAGACATCCTCATAGTTGTGAAGTAATAGCTCATTGTGGTTTTAGTTTGCATTTCTTTGATGATTAGTGACATTGGGCATCTTTTCATATGTCTGTTGGCCACCTGTATGTCCTCTTTAGAGAAATGTCTATTCAGGCCCATTTTTTAATTAGATTGTTGGGCTTTTTTAGTGTTAGGTTGTAAGAGGGTTTTGTTTTTTTTTGTATGTTAACCCCTTATTGGATATGTCATTGGTGGATACCTGCTCTCATTCAGTAGATTGTCTTTTTGTTTTGTTGATGGTTTCCTTTTCTGTGCAAAACCTTTTTATTATAGTTTGGTGTAATTCAATTTGTTTATTTTTCCTTTGTTTCCCATGCCCAATGAGATACATCCGAAAATATCAGTAAGAGCAATGCCAAAGAGTTTACTGTCTATGTTTTCTTCTAGGCATTTTGTTTTGGATCTTACATTTAAGTTGTTAATCCCTTTTGAGTTTATTATTATACATGATGAAATGGTCCAGTTTCCCAACACCATTTATTGAACAGACTGTCTTTACCCCATGTATAGTCTTGCCCTCTCTGTCATAGATTAATTGACTATATAGGCATTGATTTATTTCTGGGCTCTCTATTCTTTTCCATTGATTAATGTGTCTGTTTTTATGCAGGTACCATGCTGTTTTGATCACTATAGCTTTGTAGTATAGTTTGATATCAGGTAGTATGATACCTGCGACTTTGTTCTTCCTTGTCAAGTTTGCTGTGGCTATTCAAGGTCCTAATGTTTCCATGTTAATTTTTGATTTGTTCTAGTTCTACGAAAAATGCCATTGGTATTCTGATAGGAATTGCATTGAATCTGTACAGATTGCTTTAGGTTGTATTGTCATTTTAACAATATTAATTCTTCCTATCCATGAGCATAGTATATGCTTCCATTTATTTATATCTTCTTTAATTTCTTTAATGTCATAATTTTTCATGTACAGGTCTTTTAACTTCTTGGTTGAATTTATTTGTAGGTATTTTTTAAGGCAACTGTAAAGGGGAATCGTTTTCTTAATTTCTCCTTCTGTTAATTTATTATTGTTGTATAAAAATGGAACCAATTTCTGAATATTTATTTTGTATCTTGCTACTTTACAGAATTTATTTATCAGTTCTAATAGTATTTTGGTGGAATCTTTAGGATTTTCTCTATATACTATCATGTTACCTACAAATAATGGCAGTTTTACTTCTTTCTTTTTGTATGATTGCTTTGACTAGGAAGGAAAGTGATTTTTGAAAATCCGGCCACCTGAGCCCTACCCTTAGGTAATCTCAGGTATGTTTCTTGAACGATCCTCAGGTGCTTCTAGCATTCGCCCAGGGCTGGGATCCGCTGCTGATAGTACTGAGCACCTTGCACCTGGTAGAAATTACAGGGCACCTGTAACACCTAATTATCTAATGCAGCTGAGCAAGCTACTCTCCTGGGTACATCTAGGCTCTTAGCTCTGATTCTTTTCCTAGATCATCCCACGCAATTTTGCAAATGATTCTTTTCTCGGCTGTCCTGAGGAAACAAACTTCTAAAATTTATATTATGGTGAAATTTAGTAGGTAGATCAGAAGTTAGCTCTCTAGATTGCTCAGACTTGTCAGCAACTTTCATTACTGACTTGCTCTGTATTTATACAATCATCTAACAGGCGTTTGTTCTTCCAACGTTAGTTGTATAGTGACCTCTCATCTACTTCAAAGAGATTATATAAAATTTTATAAAATTTTATTAGCATCTGTAAAGCATTATGAGAGCTTGATAAATGTGTTTAAAAATGAATTGTAGATAATGATAATTTTACAAACAATTATTATTTACTGTAGAGTTTATCATATGGTATGGATCCCAAAATAGTTTCTACAATATTTCTTTGGAATGGGAAATTTTACATACAATATCAATTCACAGACTAATTTAATTATAGTCACTATTCCTCACCATTGCTTAGAGACCATAGTTCTTACCTCTAAAATAGGAAAAATATACCTAAAAAATAATAAAACTTTTCAGAGTGAAGTTTTCCCTTTAACTCAAAGATGACCAAATCATTGAAGAAAGTGTTATAAAAAATTTCCTACTAAGCACAAAAATGAATGCTTTGTGTTACGCTTACTCTTATTATTTTAACCTAATTCTGTGCTACCATTTCTATAAAAGTGACATCTTATTTACTAGACTTAATTTTCAATGGTTAATTCAGACAGGAAATTCAATAAAATATGGATTCTAATTACAAACTGCTAAAAGTCAGAACTGTTTAAAGTCATATTAATTAAAACACCTTCTCATTGAATGCTAATGAATTTTTATGCAAGTATAGTTCATTCAATTATGGCAGCAGCACCTTTAAATGTGCTTTAAAATCTTAAACAGAATTTTAGCAACTCATTAAATTTCAGCAATTTATATTCTGCCTTGTGTGGATAATGTGTAGGGCATTTCATTCTAACAGAGCTCCGCTGTGCTGAAATACGTGTGTGTAGTACTATTAATAGACGGTACTGCTCAGTTCTTACTCTATTTAGCAGGAGGTGGTTAGGGCTACTTCACCACTGTGTGCACAAGGAGACTTTGTATTTAACTAGCACCGTGCTTGAAAAATTCTCTGCTGCAGTTCGACTTAATTTGTTTTGCTGAGGGAGTGGATTGCAAAAAAAGATATTCTTCGTGGCGCTAAAACATATCTGAATTGATAAGACAGGTGGAGCTGTATTTTACAAAAAAAGTTTTAATTATAATTTGAATTGTTTTATTTGTAATACTTTATGGGGGCTTAGAGGAAATACCTTTCATAAACCTGATGTAAGGGCACTACACATGGAAAACTATAATGCAAACAAGGCATCAGAGGCAACTATTTACCCTCAATGATCCTGAAGACTTCAACAACTCAACACTAAATGTTACATTTCTTTGGAGAAGGGCCATAAAAACTCCCTGTAAATATGGAAGCGTCCGTTCAGTTCAGAATGAAGTCCACTTCAATTCCAGCAGCTATTTGATGATGTACGTACACCCTACAAACACTGTCTAGTAGAAGCTTGTTGAACTGTAGTTAATTCATGATATACAACCTCTTAAAGAAAAAAAATGCTCTGGAAAATCAGAAAAGGAAGAAATAGAGAGTAGAGAAAATCTGTTGCTGGCAATTAATTTCGTCCACTAGAACAAGACATAGAAGCAAGTGAGTAAATTTATAGAACCACCACATTGGGGGTGAACTCAAGTTTTCTCAAATTTCCTGTGCACTGTGTAGTCAGAGTTAACTAGTAAACCATCAAAGTGCAGCCAAAACCTCATTTGGGGTCAGGAAATAAGAGCAGGAATAAAACAATGGTTAGTGATGCTCTCGAAGGGAAGCGAGTTTCAGAAGCTGAGTTTAAAGAAACACCCCAAACAGCCAATGTGATGTTGACTCATAACATGTGCAAAGAATTCATCATAGATAGCCATCCCTTTGTCCTTTCTAAGTTACTTATCCTAAACATACAAAATTTTATAAAAGAAAAAGGGGGAACCATACCTTGTCCTCTTCTTTGCTTCTATTGACTTTAATTTTTAAATTTTTATTTTTTATTGTTATTCAGGTATAGTTTTCTGTCTTTTGCTCCTGTCCCAGTCCACCCCCCAGTGCTCCCCACCTCCCTCCCATTTCCACCCCCCTTAGTTTTTGTCCATGTGTCCTTTATACTTGTTCCTATAATCCTTTCCCTTTTTCCCCTGAAATTTCCTCCCCTCTCCCCTCTGGTTACTGTCATCCCATTTTCTACTTCAATGTCTTTGGTTATATTTGCTTGCTTGTTTGTTTTGTTGCTTAGATTCCTGTTAAAGGTGAGATCATATGGTATTTGTCTTTTACCGCCTGGCTTATTTCACTCAGCATAATGCTTTCCAGTTCCATCCATGCTGCTGCATAGGGTAGGAGCTCCTTCTTTCTTTCTGCCGCATAGAATTCTATTGTGTAGATGTACCATAGTTTTTTGATCCATTCATTTACTGATGGGCACCTAGGTTGCTTCCAACACTTGGCTATTGTAAATTGTGCTGCTGTGAACATTGGGGTGCATAGGTTCTTTTGGAATGGTGTTTCCGGGTTCTTGGGATATAATCCTAGCAGTGGAATTGCTGGGTCAAAAGGCAGTTCCATTTTTAGTTTGACTTTATTTTTTTGCTGTGTTCACTTTTCCTTTAAGATCTAGTTAACCAACTATGGACATTCATTCAGATATCCCTCTAGGCTGGACATTTTCTAAACATAACTTAAAAAAATAATAATGACCTATGTAATATCTTTAGTAATTACATTTTAATTTCAAAACTATAAAACAGGACTGTTTTTGGTTTCTGTATAAACAAACAGTAATTTGTATTCTATTCTACTGTTCAAAGCCAAGCCAACTCAATAATCCCTAATGGCATATATGTGTTGTTTTTGATTTTGTTTTAAATATCTCTGACTAAAGGATGGAAGATGAATGGAGAGAGTATGCAGGGCCACTGCCAGCTTAGTGACCAGAAAGGAAGCAGTTGTATGTGAACTAGGAGGGCAGAGCAGTGGTGATGGCGAGGAAGAAGCAAGGGATATTTCATAGGCTAAAGCCTACAGGACTGACCGGCAGTCCCCTTTGGACGTGTACTGGAGGACAGGAAAAGGGGGAATGACTTGGACGATTTCAGTTGAGCTGCTGGGAGTCATGTCACTAACTGGGTCCAGGAGAAAACTTTGGAGGCTTCTTTTTGTAGTGACAGTGAGAGTAGATGAAATGATGTTCTCTTTCTAAGTCAAAGTGTTTTTGGCACACCTGGGGAGTTTCAACACCACAGTTGATCAAAAACCAATTCTGCCAGCCACATAAATTGTTGAAGTAACTATTTTTAACTGAGTCAGTGGTTCTTCAAGCATATAATCTCTGAAGGTTCCAG
>PVKM010041461.1:0-13120 GCA_004027735.1 Carollia perspicillata
CTGACCAATCACTAACAAGAGCACGCGGTGATCATGCACCAGGGCAACCAATCAGGGTTACTTTCCCGTCCCTATATAACCCCAGCGCTTAAAATAAAACCTTGCAGTTTGAACAAAATCCTGTCTTACTGCCTTCTTCGCGCCTCTTGTTCCCACCCCTTTCATCCGTTTCAGGTAGACTCGGGACCCTGTTGATTGCTCTGCGGGCCGGAGCAGAGCAGGACCACCTTTTCCTTATTGAGTGCCTGACTGCATGATCCCCAAGTAGGGCACTCACTAGTCCTGTCCTCCCAACCCCAGTTTCCCCACATTACTGAGCTCACAACCTGTGAAAAGGGCTATGTTTTGCAGCCAGCCTGAACCCCACCTACAGTCTTTGTTTAAAAGACTCTTTCAGAAGATCAGGCAACCTCAGGGAGAGTCAGAGTAACTGACAGGTAGAGGCAAAACTCAGGTAGTTTTGGACCTTTCACAGATATGCCACCAGCTCTAAGCTAGAGGAAGCCAACAATTACACACAAATTGATTCTTCCCATGCACACCCAGGTCCAGTAGATACAGACACAATTGATGAACAGCATGGTAATTCCAAACAGGTAGGCCAAAACTGATTACACACAATGTCTGAAATCAACCTGTGCCTGAACTCCACCTACATAGAGTGAACACAACCAGTGGTAGGCTTCATACCACACCAGAGCTCGACCGAACCAACCACATGAGCAAGCACAGCCAAAGGGGTATTCTGGCAGGCACCAGACCCTGCTGGGAATAATTCTGCCTCAGGAGGTAGCTCCTGCACAGCCTCTCATACAGAGTGATCAAGGTTTACCCTTATAGTCAGCCAGCCTGAAGGGTTAACTCCACCCACAAAAAACCAAACAGCACTCAAGACTTAACTACAACAAAGGAGTGCATATAACCCATAAGAAGCACTCCTGGAGCACAGAGCTAAGGTGATCTGGAAGATTATGCTGCTGAGCCCAGCAAAATACCTTAATTATAAAGTCATCATAATAAGTTTGGGAGTCATAGCAGATCTACCTAATACACAGAGACAGAATAAGAAAAAAGAAATATGCCCCAAATGAAAGAACAAAAGAAATCCCAGAAGAAAAAAATAAATGAAATAGAAGTAACCAAAATATCATATGCAGAATTTAAAACAGTAGTTATAAAGATGTTTAAGGACCATAGAGAAAAAATGAATGAGCTCAATGAGAACTTAAAAAAGAGATAATAGACATTACAAAGGACATAGACACCATTAATAATAACCAGTCAGAAATGAAGAATACAAAATCTGAAATTAAGAATACACTAGAATCAATGGCAGGTTAGAGAAATCAGAAGATCAAATCAGCAATTTAGGAAACAAGATAACAGTAAGCAACTGAGCAGAGCAAAAAAAAAAAAAAGGAAAGAAATTTTTAAATAATGAAGAAAGTCTAAGTATCCTCTGGGACAAAATCAAACATAACAACTTCTGCAT
The DNA here is from genome assembly GCA_004027735.1 of Carollia perspicillata. NCBI lineage: Eukaryota > Metazoa > Chordata > Mammalia > Chiroptera > Phyllostomidae > Carollia > Carollia perspicillata. The sequence goes on from PVKM010041461.1 coordinate 1,493, forward strand.
CATACAAGACCCAGAAAAAGAAGAGAGTGAGCAAGGGATAAAGAACGTGTTTGAAAAACACCTTCTTTCTCTTTCTCTCTCTATATATATCTATATAGATATAGATATAGATATCTATATAGGTATAGATATAGATATAGATATAGATATTTTATATAGAGAGAGATAGATATATAGATATATAGATGTATAGATATATGTGTATAGATATATATAGATCTATATAGACATATATATAGATATATATGGAAGGTTAGATAAATCAGAAGATCTACATATAGATATATATAGATCTATATATATATATATAGAGAGAGAGAGGGGAACATAGGTATAAGAATGGCAATAAATAAATACCTATTAATAATAATCTTAAGTATAAACATATTAAATGATCCAATAAAAAGACATAAGGTAACTCAATGGATAAAAAAACATTACACATATACATATATGCAACCTATAAGAGACTCACTTCAGAACAAAAGATACACACAGATTTAAAATGAAGAGATGAAAAAAATTCCATGTCAGTGGAAACAAAAAAAGCTGGTGTAACAATACTTATATCTGACAAAATAGACTTCAAAACAAAGGCCATAGCAAGAGACAAAGCAAATCACTACATAATACTAAGTGGATTTATTGAAAAATTGGATATAACTCTTGTAAACATGTATACCGCCAACATAAGAGCACCTAAATATATAAAGAAAATCTTGGTGGGAAAAGATGGCAGTGAGGTAGATGGGAGCAGAGCCCAATTCTCCCTGTGCCAAGCTGGAACACCTGGCTGATCTAAACAACAGAGTGAACAGCCAACAGAATCCCAGCTTATATGAAATTTGGAGACCAAAAATTGTAGAGGACGTTGAAAAACAAACAGTGAGGAGATTGCATGGGGAAGGTAAGGTCCCTTGGATCTGCACAGGAACCTAGGCTGCTGTGGCCCCTGGCCCAGCTCCTCTTGTAGGAGATGGGGAGGAGAGTCAGATCACCAGCTCCCTGCCTACCAGAACAGGGAGGGCAGCCCAGCACCAGGAGGGACCTAGATGTTGGAAATTGCTGGGGGCGGGAAAGATGGAATGGGAGACGCACAGGCTCAGTGTTCACCTGTTGAGACGGTGCATGCTTGCTGGGCCATTACCAGAGAAATTGTGGAGCCAGGTGATGCCTGAAGAAAGGAGAAGAGTTGGGCCATGACAGACCCTGACATAGATAATCTCAGGTCTGGTTGGAAAGATGGGCTGTGTGAGAGGACAGGCACTTGTTAGGAGCAGCAAGCTTGAACAGGAGGATTTTGTTCAAAAAAAAAAAAAGGCTTTCATTGGCTAGTTAGGCTACTCTATCCAAGTGTTTGCACCTGACTCCTTGGCCACACCTTACCCCCTGCCACTGAACCCACCCACCACAGCTCCACCAATGAGGCCACACTCCTGCCCCTGCTTATGACCTCACCCCCATGCAACTGGGTTGGCCCAGCTGGCTCACTAGGAGGAAGGAGGAGGCACCCCCTACAGAGGAGAGCAGCAGGGTTCAGGGAGTCAGCAATCCCCAGAAAGATTTAACTCAGTGGGGGAGCTGAACTACCCTGAAGAGATTTTATGAGTGCCTAGCACCTAGGACAGCAAAGACTGAGAAGGTGGTATGTGAGTTGCCCCTAATTAGTGCACCTCAAAGACAGCACAATTGGTGGCTAGAAGGCACCAGCCTGGTATAGACTGGCAGTGGGGGGCAGGAAGTGAATGGAGGATCTGGGCTGGAGGCTAGGCAACACTGAAGATTGTGGTCCAGACCTGGCCCTCATCCTCAAAAAAACCATAGGAAGGGAGAAAAACAAAGCCCAACCCCCCTCAGCCTGCTGCAACCAGGAAGACCAGCAAAGTTACTTGGCTGGTTTAAAATCAGCAGGAAGGTTTTATTTGTTTTTTCTTTTTTCTTTTTTCTTTTTTCTTTTTTCTTTTTTCTTTTTTGCCAAGTGAGACAATAAGACCTGGAGTTCTGAAAGAGCCAGAGTCATACCCAAAGAGGGATCACAAGGCTAATCCCAACAACTGAGAAACTGAGACAAATTTCCCTTTGCTATTCCAGAGTATTTGCATGTTATTGTTTATTTGTATTATTATTTCTTCACTATTTTTACTCTTTTATTTTATTAGTATTTTTATTTCTCTTCTTTCTGTTTAGTTTTCTTCATTTTGTTTGTTTAATTGCATTGTTTGACTGGTTTCCCTTGTTCTCTCTTTCATAGTGTATTTTTAATTTTCCTTCTTTCACTTCACTTATATTCCAATAGCACAGTACTCTAGGTCATGTACTTCCTATTCTTGTTATTCAGATCATATAGTTTCTGTCATATGATTGTTGTTCCAGTATTATTGTAAATAATTATTGTTCCATACAATTGTAAATACTACACAGCAACCCACCCAGATCTTAGCCCATTTCACTGTCTTCTAGAATGTTATTACTGTTGTAGTTAACTCTATTCTCTCACACACTATGCCTATTTTCTACCTTTACTTTCACTATATCTTATAATCTGACCTCCCACAAGCTCTCTGTTTTCTGTATTCAACTGACAATCCTTCTCTCTTCTAACAAGAGTCTTACCTCTTTTCCATCCTTTCTAAAAAGTGGCTAGTTGGGTGAAATATTACAGTTAATGATATATTTATCCAAAGGATCTCTTATCTCTTCTCTAGGGGTTGGTACTGTAAATTTCATACAATACACTCCCAATGTCTTAATCCACTTTCCCTCCCCCCTCCAACTTATCAAATAAAAGAATAAGTGGGGGCTGTGAAAACCAATATACCTGCTGGAATAGAGAACCCACCAAAAAAGGAATCACCAACAGGTAATAAAGATAGATAGTGGAGGAGTGAGTGAAAACCACACTAACCTCCACCAATGACTAATCTGAAATTACAGCTAAACAATGGAGAAATTGTCCAGAACAAACAACTGAACAATGATGAGAGAGAAGCCTCATAACCTCTGACAGACAGAAGAACCAGTTTCAACACAACTTATCCACACCTGTACAACAGCATAGAAGATGAAGTGGGTGGAATGACCCTCAGTTAACTAGCTAGAGGGAAGGACTCACCAAAGAATGACCAAACAACAATCAAAACCCAAATGCATCCAGAGAGCCAACATAAATAATAGCCTGAGAACAGCAAATTCAGGAGATCAAGGAGACTGGACTACTGAATTTCACAGGTGTCCTACCATAGAAGTTCACCAAACTTCCCAGGGAGTCAGAACCAAAAACCCAGGGAGTCAGAACAGATCAATTTAAGAAGCACAAGCTAACAAGAAGGACTGCACAGACAATGGGAAGGCAAAGAAACAAACCCCAAATGAAAGGAAAGGAGGAAGCCTCAGAAAGAATTCTAAATGAAACAGAGGCAAGTCAACTATCAGATACTGAGTTCAACGAATGGTTATAAGAAGCTCAATGAGCTCACTGAGAATTACCAAAAACTATAGTGAAACTATGATGAACTCATTGCAAACTATATCGACATAAAAAAGAAATAGAAATTATCAACAAAGGACAAGAGGAAATGAAGAATACAATTTCTGAACTGAAGAACACAGTAGAAAGAATCAAAAGCAGGATAGATGAAGCAAAGAATTGAATCAGCCACTTGGAGGACAAGGTAGAAAAACACACCCAGAAAGAGCAAGAAAAGGAAGAGAGACTCAGAAAAAATGAAGAGGTGTTAACAAAATCTTTCAAACAAAAAGTTAGCAAAGATATTGCAGCAATGAACAATGTCCCAGATCAAATGGACTCAACTGACATATAATGAGCCTTTCATCCCAAAGAAGCAAAATACACATTTTTTTCAAATGCACATGGGACATTTTCAAAGATACCACATGATAGGACACAAAATAAGACTCAACAAATTCAAGAAAATTAAAATCACATCAAGCATTTTCTCCAACCATGAGAGCCTGAAACTAGAAAACAACCTTAAGGGAAAAACTCAAAAACACTCACACTCATGTAGCTTGAATAGCATGCTATTAAACAATGAATGGGTTAAGAATGGGATCAAGGAAGAATTCAAAATATTTCTACAGCAAATGAAAATGAACTCACAACAATACAAAGCTAATGTGACACAGCAAAGGTAGCCCTAAGAAGGAAGTTCATAGTGATGCGGGCCTACCTAAGAACGATAGAAACATTTCAAACAAACAACTTAACCCTACATGTATAAGAACTCGAGGAAGAACAACAAAGACATCCCAGAGCTAGTAGAAGGAAAGAAATAACCAAGATCAGAGTGGATTAAATAACGTAGAGACTAAAGAAATAATTCTAAGGATCAAAAAATTCAGGAGCTGGTTCTTTGTACGGATAAACAAAATTGACAAGCCTTTAAGCAGACTCATCAAGAAAAAAAGAGAGAGGAACCAAATAAACACAATCAGGAATAAAGAAGGAGAGATTACAAGTGATACCACAGAAATTCAAGGACTGCAAGAAATTACTATGAAGAATTATACCAAGAAATTTGAAAACCTAAGTGAAATGGTCAAATTTCTAGAAAAATATAATCTTCCAAAACTCAATGAAGAAGAAGCAGAAAGCCTGAACAGACTAATAACAGCAGATGAAATTAAAACAAATAAAAAACTCCCAACACACAAATTCCCTGGACCAGATGGTTTCACATAATTCTACAAAGCATTAAAGAAAGAGCTAACCCCTATCCTCACAGACTATTCCAAAAAAAAATCCAAAATGATGTACGACTCCCAAACTCTTTTTATGAAGCGAGCATCATCCTAACCCCAAAACCAGATAAAGACACAACAAAGAAAGAAAACTTCAAGCCAATATCATTGGTGAACATAGATGCTAAAATCCTCCCCAAAATGTTGGCAAACTGCACCCAGCAATACATTAAAAAGCTCATACACTATGATCAAGTGTGATTCATCTGAGGGATGCAAGGATGGTACAATAAAATTTTAAAAAAGAGAAGAATATCTTTAAGAACCTGAAGGGAGATATTGACAGCAATACAGTCATAGTAAAGATTTTAACACCCCCTGTCATCAATGGGTATATCGTAGTGAGAAAAAAATCAACAGGTAACAACAACTTTAAATGATGCAATGGACTGGACAGATTTAGTTGATGTTTACAGAACATTTCATCGCAAAAGAGCAAAAAATACATTCTTCTCAAATGCACATGGAACATTCTCAAAATAGACCACAAGTTAGGACACAAAATACAAATTAACAAATTCAAGAGGTCTAAAATCATACCAAGCATCTTCTCAATCACAAAGATATGAAACTAGACATCAACTAAAATTTTAAAAAATCTAAAACAACAATAATAAAATTTAAAAACTCTAAAACATTCACATACCTAGAGGATAAATAGCATGTTATTAAATAATGAAAGGATTAACAAGGAAATCAAGGAAGAAATAAAAATTACTTTGAAACAAATGAAAATGAACATATAACAATGCAAAATCTATGGGACACAGCCAATCAGTCCTGAGAGGGAACTTTATACCTTTACAGACCTCCCTCAAGAATCAAGAAAAATATCAAATATATAAACAAACCCTACACTTTAAAAAACTAGAAAAAAAAAAAACAGGTAAAGCCCAGAACATGTAGAAAAGAAAATAATACAGATGAGAGTGGAAACAAATAGCATAGAGACTAAAAAAATATATAAAGACCAATGACACCAAGAACTGTTTTTTTTTGAAAAGATAAACAATACTGACAGATGTTTAACCAGAGTCATCAAGAAAAAAAGAGGACTAAAATAAATAAAATCAGAAATTAAAGAGGTTAACCAATAACTGACATACAGAAATACAAAGGATTTTATGAAAATAATATGAACAACTATTTTCAACATATTGGACAGCTTTGGAGAAACAGACAAATTCCTAGAAATATTCAACCTTCCAAAACTGAATCAGGGAGAATCATGTAACCTGAATAAATGTATTTCCACTAATGAAAGTAAAACAATAATAAATAAAGCTCCCAACAAACAAAAGTCCTGGACCAGGTGATTTCACAGGTAAATTTCAACAAACTTTCAAAGAAGAACTAGCATCTCTCCTTCTCAAACAACTACAAAAACTCAAGAAGTGTGAAGACTTTCAAGCTCTATTTATGAGGACAGCATTATCTTAATTTCAAAACCAGATGAAGACACTACAAAGAAAGGAAATTATAGGCCAATATCCCCAGTAAGCATAGAAAGTAGAATTCTCAACAAAATATTACCAAACCAGGTCCAACAATACATTAAAGAGATCATACACCATGATCAAGTGGGATTTATTCTGCAGATGCAAGGCTGGTACAATATTTGCAAATCAATAAGTGTGATATACCACATAAACAAAATAAAAGATAAAAACTACATGATCATATCAATAAATGCAGAAAAAGCATTTGATAAAATTCAGCACTCATTTATGATAAAAACTCTCAGCAAAATGGGAACAGAGGAGTCACACCTCAACATAATAAAGGCCACATATGACAAATCTACAGCCAACATCATATTCAATGGGTAAAAATGAACATCAGGAACAAGACAGGAATGTCTACTGGCATCATTTTTATTCAACATATTACTGGAAGTTCTAGCCACAGTCATCAGACCAGAAGAAGGAAAAAAGTCCTCCAAATTGAAAAGGAGGATGTACAACTATCATTATCTGTAGATAAATGATATTGTACATAGAAAACCTTAAAGACTTCACCAAAAATCTACTAAATTTAATAAATAAATTTGGCAAAGTACCAGTATACAATATTAATATTTAGAAATAGTTGGTTGTTTTATACACCAAGAATGAATTATCAAAATAAGAAATTAAGAAAACAATCCCATTAACTATTGCAACAACAACAACAAAAAAAATAAGATACCTAGAAATAAATTTAAACAAAGAGGTAAAAGACTCGTACTCAGAAATCTATAGTACATTAAAGAAAGAAATTGGAAGTGTATACTATGTTTGTGGATTGGAAGAATTTACATGATTAAAATATTTATACTACCCAAAGAAATCTGTAGATCAATTAAATTCCTCTTAAAATACTGTTGGGGACCACTCTGCCTGGTTTCAGGAGTTGTAACTGCCCCCCGTGGCTAAGGCTGAGTGAGTGATGTCTGAACTGTGAGCCACTGAGGAAACAAAGCTTATTCCCCTCGCAAGAGTGCTGCTTCTGCTGTCTCTAGCCCCCAACACTTGGTCAGTTAGTCAATGATGGGTAAGACCCCCCAGTGGGGGGCAACCCAAGACAGACACGATCACTTGGGGAGCCATCAAGAAGTGACTCGGGGGCTGCAGCAAAGGGGGGGCAAAAGACCCTCATTCCCTTGGCTATTTTGACATAGCCCAAGTCCCCTTTCCATATGGGAGAAGCTCTAGGAGAAATACTTCCTGGCTCTAATCCACTTAAGCCTGAATCTATGACGGGGAGAGGGTGCAGCCCTCTGCCAGCTAGAGCAGGTTCTGGGGTGACCAGGCATAAGAAAGAATTCGTAAAATCCTGTGAAGTCTGCTTTGCTAAGAGTGCTCTCATTCATATGATAAGGGTCCAGGCAGGAAATGAGTATGTCTCCAAAAGTTTTTTGAAACCTCCTTACCTGACAGACACTGACTCATATTAAGCCCTCAGATTTTTTTTGAAATGTTATCTATTGTTTGATCCTTGCTGCCTGACATTGATTTATGAGCTTTACCTGTATCCCTGTGTGTTAGGAGCCTAATAAAAAGCCATTGAGGAAGGAGCTCTTGGTCTTTCTCCTTTGAGAGTCTGACTACCTTTCCTCCCCAAGCAGATTATGTCTTGGTAGTAATATTTTCATCCATGGCAGATGGGGGGGGGGGGAACTTGCGCAGAGTTTCCCCCACAAAATACCAATGACATATTTTGTAGATTTAGTACAAATATTTCAGAAATTTATATGGAACCACAAAGACCCAGAATAGCCTCAACAATCTTTAGAAAGAAGAACAAAATTGGAGCTATCACAATATCTGATATCAAACTACACTGCAAGGCCATTTTAATCAAAATAGCCTGATACTGGCATAAGAATAGGTATATAGATTAATGAAACATAACTGATAGCCCAGAAATAAACCCACAACTTTATGGTCAATAATATTTGACAAAGGTGGCAAGAGTATACAATGAGTAGAGATAGTCTCTTCAATAAATGGTGTGGGGAAAACATGCAAAAAAATGAAACTACCACCAATGTATACCACACACAAGAATAAACTCAAATGGATAAAAGACAAATGGAAATTGCAAAACCATAAAAATCCTAAAAGAGAACATTAGCAGTAAAATTTCAAACATCTCTTATAATAATATGAGCATATTTTTGCTGATATATCTCCTAGAGCAAGAGAAACAAAGAAGAAAATTAAAAAATGGAACTACATCAAATTAAAAAGCTTTTGCATACCAAAGAAGCCACCAACAAAATGAAGATGCAACCCACTGTATGGGAGAACATATTTGCCAATGATACATATAATAAGGCCTACTTTCCAAACTATGTAAAGAACATATAAACTCAACACCAGGAAGACAAACAATCCAATTAAAAAATGGGCAAAGTAGCTGAATAGATACTTCTCCGAAGAAGTCATACAGAAAGCCAACTGACATATCAAAAAATGATCAATGTCACTAACCATCAAACAGATGCAAATTAAAAACACAATGAAGCCCTGATAGGGCAGCTCAGTTTGTTAGGATGTCATCCCATACACTAAAAGTTTCCATCCCCAGTCAGGGTTCATACCTAGGTTGTGGGTTCAATCCCAAGTTGAGGCATATGCAAGAGTCAACCGATCTATACTTCTCTCTCTCTCATTGATCTCTCTTTTTCATCGATAAACATATCCTCAAGTGAAGATTTAAAAATAAAACCACAATAAGATAACCTACCAGAATGGTTATCATCAATAAATCAGCAAACAAGTGTTAGAGAGGATGTAAATAAAAGGGAACCCTTGTGTACTGTTAGTGGGAATGCAGACTGGTGCAGCCGCTGTGGAAAACAGTATACAGTTTCCTAAAAAAATCAGAAATGAAACTGCCTTTTGACCCAGTGATCCCACTTCTGAAACTATATCCTAAGAATCCAGAAACACTAATTCAAAAGAATATATGCACTCCTATGCTTATTGCAGCACTGTTTACAATAGCCAAGATCTGAAAACAGCCCAAGTGCCCATCAGTAGGTGAGTGGATAAAAAAGCTGTGGTACATTTATGCAATGGAATACTGCACAGCCATAAAAATGAAGGAAATCTTACCTTTTGTAACAGCCTTGATGGACCTGAAGATTATTATGCTGAGTAAAATAAACCTGTCAGAGAAATACAGATACCATATAATCTCACTTATATGTATATTCTAATGAACAAAATAGAAACACAGGCATGGATACATGGAATAGACTGATAGCTGTCCGAGGAGATTGGGGAGGAGGGTGACTGGATGAAAGAAGATGAAGGGATTAGCCAAATAACATATATATATAATAAATAGACACAAACAAGAGTGTGGTGCTAGCCAAAGAAAAAGGGGGCCAGAGGTAAGTGGAGGTGGGGAAAAAAAGGGGAAAATGAGGATATATGTAGTAGTGTCAACAATAAAAATAAAGTTTAAAAAAATAAAATAATTGTCTGCTATTTGCCTGTCACTCTTCTAGGGATGGAATACATCTGTGAAAATAGACAGCTCTAATCTACCATTGTATCAATAAAATTATGGTAACAATGTTGTATATATTCTTCCATTTTCAATATTACAATAGTTACACAAAAATTTACAAATTTTGATTTTTTTAAATGTATGCTTATATGATAGCTCTCACAACACAATCTAACAAAATTGTTTTGAATGAAGTTAAAGACAACTATGCTACTAGAGCCATCTTATGGAAAAAAACAAATGATGGACCTGAAGAACATTAGCAGCTGGACCTTTGGCCAACTCAACGTTACGAGTTGCTCCTCTTAATGGCTAGTAACTGTATTTTATGCTTCCATTGAAGGCACTATAATAAGTCACCTTGCAAGATTGTCTTATTTAATTATCATCCTTCTCCACAAATATGTCACAAAGGCTCTCAGGGTCTTGCAATTTAGCCAATATCATCCAGCTAATAAGTGTTGAAGCTTGAATTTTAACTGAGTGAATCTAACATATAACTTCCATGGATACTGTGGGCAAGACAGTGTCGACATCAGCTCCCTAACTTGGTCTCCTGAGGAACATGAAAGACACATTTGACTTTCTCTAGATTTCCTGTACATACATGGATCGAATTTCCCAGCAAAAATATAAGGAAGTCCTTATATAAGTGTTTGGGGCAGGATATATTTTATCTATCTAGGTTGTTTATTACAAATAAACCTGTGGTTATGGATTTATGGGATAAAGCTGACTGAAGAGTGAAATATAGATATACAGGCTCTCAACATAAGTAAATAATCAAGTATAAAAACTAAGAAGCCCAAAACCTAAGTGGCTTTCTTTGTACTAATTTGTACTACATGTATTATCATGTCTCATCTGTTACTCTGAAACATATCCCAGTTCAGAATAAGAGACTTTTTCTGAAGCTGCATTTGATAGGCCAGATCCCTGGAAGAGACCAATGAAGTAGAGTGATGTCTGTCCCTACTGGCTCCTTTTATCCTCCTCCTAATAATCAGTACATTTTGGCATCATTAAATCTGAGTTTATAATAACATTTATAAAATAAAAACAAACAACAACTCATTGATCCTTATAGTTGGTTGCTGGGGAATGAACACATTTTTCTAAAAATTGATAAAGGGCAAGAATCAGGCATTTTTGTGTCCTTCCTGCATAAACTGTAGTTTAGAGTAACTAATAGTCCATAAGGGAAATCTCTCTTTATGAAAGAACTCCATCTATTATGTGCAAAATTATTTCAAAAATATAAAAATCACCATTTTGCAACTCCTAATGAAATAATGAATCTAGGTAATGACTATGAATGAGTTCTGAAATATTAACTAAACAGTTAGTAAAAACTGTTAAAAGATGGTTCAGGCTGACAACATAGACCCACCCATCAGGAAAGGCAAAATCATAAGACATGATGTGCTACCTGATATGCAATGTAGAAAGTCACCAGCACTCATCACCACCCTGTGAAGATAGCAAACCTGAGCCCAGTCAAGCCTCTAAGTCTGTCTGGGAGTTTATAAGAAATATGGTAAAGGGAAGAACATCTTAGAGAACACCAGGATGAAGCAATGAGCCCAGTGCTTAGTATGGAAACCCTACAAAACATATTATCAGATTTCTTTTTATTTTATTTTTTTTCAGGGCCAGTTTCTTTACTTTTTTTAATTTTTATTTTAATTGTTATTCAAGTACAGTTTTCTGTCGTTTACTCCCATCCCAGTCCACCCCCCCTGTGCTCCCCACCTCCCTCCCATTTCCACCCCCCTTAGATTTTGTCCATGTGTCCTTTATACTTGTTCCTATAATCCCCTCCCTTTTTCCCTGAAATTCCCTCCCCTTTCCCCTCTGGATACTGTC
>PVKM010041462.1:0-13127 GCA_004027735.1 Carollia perspicillata
AGATGATTAGTTCACTGGAGTGGCTAAAAGTGAACAGAGAGTCTGGGAGTTCAGCGTCAGAGAAGAGGATGCAAAGGGAAAAGAAGTAGGATGAAAGCAGAAATGTTTTTGACTGTCACAGGAGCTTAAGGAAGAGATAGTTTGAAGAGGCACAATGGTCATCAGCTCCAAATGCTGCCCAGGGCGGTGATGTCAAATAGTTAGAAAAAGTTTAGTCGAACCAAGTGTCCTTATTCCTGTTTCTTATAGCTGCTCTGGCTTTCATTTAGAGACCAAAACATTCTCACTGATGTTTGTAATGTGCTGCTCTTCGTGATGACGGTTCTACCAGATCGCCATCACTAGGACATGAACTCAGAGGTACTTTCTGTTGAGTAAGTGTGGTGGGTTGCATCATCTCTGTCTCCTGTTGGTTGGCATCTTTTAGCTGCTTAGCTGCAGCTAGGATGGAGTTCTGGCTATGGAGTGAAGTCTCTTCCTGTGCACTGCTCAGCTGACTGTGTAACAGTAAAGTGTATGACTTTCGGGTCATTGATAGATATACCACCATCAACTGAGCTAACTAGTCCAGACATTTGGTTCACGTTGTACTATATGTTGTCTGATTGATTCGACACTTAAATAGATAAACAGGTTATTTCATTTGAATAAATACAGGTATGGGCAGAAAGAATATAGTTTCTTTTAACAGTTGGCTGCTACCAAAGAGGAAGAAAAGAAAGGCAAATATGTGAGACATGAGTTCTTCCAAGTGTCCAGGCAAAACTTTTGTTTGTTGCTTATGATCCCACTCATGCAAATTGTGGTCGTGTCTAAAACAAAAGGCCCAATAAACTCTTTTCACTTTTCTACCTACCATCTTGGCTCTTCAGTCTTGCACTTGACTTTCTGCTCATCACACAGAGATCAGCTCAACTCCCCGAAACAGATGGTGTTCCCATTACTGTCAACTTATCCTCTGCAGTTCTGCAGTTGGCAAGGCCAGATGGATTAACATCCTGAAATGAAACTTTTCACCAAATTCTTATAAGTAAACAGACGTTTTATTAATATGGACTTCCAGACATGGAACAATACACTGAGATGACTGATTAGAGAATCTAATTAAAGGCAACAGTGTGGAAGAATTGAAAAGCAGCAGGTTTAGTCTGAAAATAAGCAATGCGTTTCTATCGCACGCTCTTTGAGTAACAAAACTGAACCAAGAATATATTGCAGAGTGGCTGGCCAAATGAACATCCATTGCTCATGACTTGCATTTATCCCCAGACATCTTGATGAATCCAACAAAAATAGTTTATAACCTATTGGGTCTTAGGAGCATTTTGTACTTTAAGAAAGAGAGTTGAGGTGCCACTCAAATTCCTAACTTCTCTTATGTCCATTGATGTTCTTTCACCCAGAATTCACTCAACCAAAACAAATCTAACAATGTGACTTGTTTTGTAAGAATCTGAGGTGTTCATTGAGGGGCTTTCCCTATAGGAATTAGAAAGGAAGTATGTCATCCCTACACATCAAACTGTAAAACCAACACAAATATAGAGAAATATTCAAAGCTGCAGGTGGGCCCCAGCTTGGTCATTTAAGTCATGATTTAAATATTATTTTATCATAGAGACCTTCCCTGATCACCAAACCTAATATCTCTGCTCTTGAAGCAACAAATAATTCAGTCCTGTTTTTTTCTTTTCTTCATAGTTCTTGCTATACTACCTGATAGTCATTTTTTTAGTGAATATCTTCTTCCCAGAAAGTGTGCTTCCTAAGAACCGAGATGTATCACTGATGGAGTCTCAGCACCTCAAACAATATCTGGCACACAGTGGGAATTCATAAATACTGGTTGAATGGAGGAGTGAATGAATGAATGAATGAATGAATGAATGAATGAATGAATGAATCCAGTGGAGGTAGATGATCCCTTGGCCAGTATGTCTTCGCTATAATGAGGTTTAGTGGATTCATGTGTCTGAAAGGTCAACCATGGATTAGGTTTAGAGGAACACAGGCCATGGAGGCAAAGGCTTATGATAAGTGCCCATCCGGGAACTATCCAGAAGAGAGATCACTTAGTCACCATACCTCTTATGCTCTGACTATGAATGATAGGACCCAAGCAGGCTTTGCTTAGGCTCTTAGACCTCTATCTCTCCATCTTTCCTCCCTCAAGTTCCCCCTTCCTCCTCCTCTCCTTCCCTTCCTCTCAGGCAGCACTCAAAAAATAGAGCCTAATTTCCTGGGTTTTGTGTGACTCTGCCACTTCTAAGGGAATCTTGGGCAAGTGACTCAGTCTCTCTGGTCTGCTTTACACAAATACAAAGTGAGGATGATGGTGGTCCCTAGGTGTGCTTTGAATACTGAATGAGAGATCACGTCTAAATCATTTAGAGAAGGGCCTGGCTGCTTGAGATATTGTAAGCACTCAGTAAACGCTAACTATTATCATTACTTTATCTTCGGTTGATTTCTGCTTTGGCCTTATGCTAGGAACTCAGATATTTTATTTTCTGCAGTTGAGCCTGTTGTTCCCTAGGCCTGTCACCTTTTGCACTGGTAACTCCGTAAGTCCGCAACTGAGTTTTCCATTGTTCCCTGTCTTCTATAAGTGTATTCTATACATAGTTTTCGGAGGTGCCCTCTGGTCTTAGCATGGGGTGGACAATCCTAATCGACCCCATCCATGCTTGTATTTATATCTGACTCAAATGTGTCTCTCCACTACCCTCCTCCTTTGAACCTTAGTTGACACAGAAGCACTCCAGATCATTTTCTTTGTCTAACTCTTTGCTGAGGTGTGTATGGTGAGTAGAATTCTAACATAACCCCCGCCAAACTCCCTGCTCCCCTGTTGTCCAGACCATGCACAACCCTGAGAGTTGAATCAGGTGAGTTTGGCAATGTTACGTGGCACAGTATGCAGATTATCCGGATTGGCCTGACCCAATCACAGGAGCCTGTTAACACAGAGCTCAGTCTGGCTGGCCACAGAGGTAAGTCAGAGTCAAAGCATGGGAAGCGCTGGATGGATTGTTGCTGCCTTGAAGATGTAGGGAACCATATGGCGAGGAGTGTGGGTGGCCTCTTGGAGCCAAGAGAGGCCTGAGACTCAAAGCCAGCAAGGAAATTAGGGCCCCAAGTCCTACAACTGCAAGGAACTATATCTTGCCAACAGTAAGAATGAGCTTGGAAGCAGAACCTCCGGAAGAAAACTCAGACCAGCCAAGACCTTGATCTTCCTGTGATTCCTTGAGCAGAGAACACAGACTCCTGTGCCAGACGCCCAACCTATAGAACCATGAGCTACTGAGCGGGTGTCTTTCTAAGCCCCTAAATGTGTGGTGATTTGTTACAAAGGAAAGGAAAAAGAATACCAAGTGTTTCCCTTGAGGCATGCCTACAAGTCTGTATTGATTATTACAGAGGCAGCCAAATCATGATTATGCACCAGAAATACCCTCAGCCTAAACTAGCATCAATCCAGGTTATGGAGAGAGAGGAAACTAGCTATCAGATTGGGCTCTCAGTAAAGAAATCGACTTCAAAGTCATTTACATCCTTTTAGATGGCAGTGTACCTACATTTCAAATTACTTCTGGGATTTTAAACATGTAATATATACACTGTAATGTCTTGAATAACATGATATGAACACAACCATGTACACTGTTTTGAGCAATAAATTATGGAGTACGTCCAGAAGCTGGCATTAATTCTTCCCCATAAAATAAGTCACTGAAAAAGGCTATAGGTAGTTAAAAGAATATCTGATCAAAGGATCTATTTATTCACGTAGCCATTTATAAATGAACAATATATAAAGCCACTGAAGAAGATTTCAGTTTAACCCAAGGTTTGGAAGGAGTCATCTACCTCTCTCTCCTTGGCGATGTAACTGCATTTGCACCTGTTTTGTAAGGTCTCTATGGCACAAGTCTTATAAGCTCTCCAATAAGATGCTTTGGGGGAACATGACCATATCATTTCTGCTATTTCCACTTCTTCAGACCTTTATTACTGATGTCAAGGAAATTTGAAGATTTTTTCTAATGTCTAATCTGTCATGTTTAGGCCTGAAGAAGGTAAATTTAGACACCTTAATTTTTCCCTATAGTTTACTCAAGCTGTGGATGCTACCCCAGGGAGGCAGAAGATGGACCAGGGTAGTGCAAATTTCTCCTACAGAATATCTGGGTGACCGTGGTTAAACGAGAAGGGAGAAGGAAATGAGCTCACCTTCCCGAAGCTCTCTGTGCTCCCTGATACGATGCCGTCCAAGGAGGCGTGGCTGGTGAAGTCATTCTGGCTTTGGTGCCGTGTCTGTGAAAGCTACGGATTTGAAGGCGCTCTCTGGGTAAATCTGTATAGTAATATACCCATAAATCTGACCTATCATTGAGAGCAACATTTCTAATAGCAGTCTTGGAGAGGGGAAAAATTACAAATTACATGGCTGCTTTATTCCACAGGACAAAAAAATCAAATAAAAGCAGTTATGTGAACCCTAATTCCTTTGCCATAAATTACTTTGCAATGACTCAGAGGAACCAGAATATTATTAGTCAGGGCCTACTCAGAATACAAAACCACAGAGTAATTCGAATGGAGAAAGTTTAATATAGAGAATTAGGAACTCGAACGTAAGGTTGAGCACCAAGGGACTGGCTGGTGAGATGCAGAGACATCTCTAGGAGCCACAGAGAGAAGGGGCCGCTGCTGGCCCGGGGCTGGCGTCCAGCATCGGACAGAGCTCCCGGGTGCCAGGACTGCTGGAGGGCATGGCTCTGGTGCACTGGGTGTCAGAGAGGTCACTGGGGTGCTGCACCAGCAGAACCTACCATAAATTTATTCTGTGGGGTGCCGGGGAAAGTTCTTCACAGGAAGTATCTCTCTGTGTCCACTCAGCTACAATGTGGGACAACACATGAGCGTGCCCACCAGGGAAGCTCACTGAGCCTTGGTGTCCAGAGTTTTTATTGGGAGTTGGTTCCACAGACATGACTGACTCCACCCCCCCTCACCATGTGGCTGACGTTAGTCTCCACCCACTAGAAGTCAAACTGACACTATGGGCCTAAGTCCTGCCATAAGTGACAGTGTTAGCATAGACTCTCTCATGGCCCAAGGCCCCCAGGGGCACAAGGACAATCTAACCTGGCAAGACATTCCAAAGGCTCACAGGTTACCTCTCAGAGTCTGGCAAGGCCCAAACCTTTCTTTGAGATGTTCAATGTGGACAGCCGTGAGTTAGATTTTTACTTCGTACCACTTGACCTCTGTTTTGCCTAGTTGTCTTCATCCGTAAACTAAGGTCAAGGCAAGATGGACCAAGATAACCACTAGCTCCAAAATGCTGACACTGGTGTAGATTTTTAACTAAGCAACACAGAAGTAGAGTAAGCTTTCAAAACCATTATAATCCAGCAAATGGTTTAAGAAATATCAGTGTGCAAGGCAAGGACACATTTTTGTGTATTCCTTACAATGAGGTCACCATTCTCTGTCTTTGCATTCAGCTTGCAAAACAGGTCGTGGGCATTTTTCCATTGAGGACACCAACTCCCACCAACTCTGGCCCTTCCACTCTGCTTGAAATCCCCCACACCAAACCCCTGGAAAATAAGAACCTCTCATGAGACTTTGAAGATTAGTCCAGGCTAATTGCTGTCAGCTAAGTAGTGTCTAGCAGCTGTTTAAAATAAGAAAGACAAAAAAAAGGAAATGGGTTCTTTTGAGGCAAGAAGAATTTAAATTCAAGTTAAGGACAGTTTGCTAAGGAGAATATGGAAAACGAATACAATTATGAAGGTTTATGGAGTCTCTTCTTATCTGGGGGGGGAATCAGAAAGTGTCTCCCTTTCTCTGTGGGGGGGGCAGTTTTAATTTAGAACTGACTTCACAAAGTTTCCTTTGTTGTTGTTGAAGCACCCCCAGTCCCAGAAGCTAACCCATATCAAAAGTAAACTCAGCAAATCAGGCTGCGGAAGCAGGGTACAATGTTTGAGTGGACAGAGCATATTTATGGCACCCCCCCATTTCAGGGGGAGGGGTACGGATTTTGGAATATTGTACCAAGGTTGTTCATGATGGCAGTAGTCAAAAAGAGCAGAAACTTTATCTCGGGTGCACTACAGGAAATGTGACTCTTGTTAAAAAAAGAAAATGCCTTAGAACAGGACTTCCCCAGGGAGGTGCGCGGTCCGTGATGGCTTTGCATCCACTCGGCAGCCCAGACTTTTCCTGCAGTTCTTCAGAGACCATGTCAGCTCAGATCCTCCGCCTCATCAGCATCTATGAATATGTATTATTTGTTAGCCACCAATATACCCAAAAAAATGCTTTATTCCAAACAACGTTGACATGAACCTGGGCTCACGACTTCTTCCAGACACCAAACGTTTTGAGCAGCCAGATGGTAGCCTGATTTTAAGGCTGGAAAAAAATTGATGGGCTTTCACGTCCACGTCCCTTTTTGCCTGGGAGTCCGTAGACGACTTTGAGGAAGATTTCACTGTGAAGAAAGACTCTAGATGGGAAAAACAAAGCAAAGTGTCTCTATGTCCTGACATTGGAAGCAGCGGCTGGTCTACTGTTCTAATTACTTCGCATCCACCAGCAGCAGAAGTCGAATCCTCACATTTAGCATTGAAAAAATGTGTTATAGGGCCATTTTCTGCAAGGGCTCATAGACTATGAACTAAATAGTATTATCCTCTGCCCCAGTAAAATTGCTCTAGAAGACATCATGCATTTTCTACATTCAGTAAGTATTTATTGAGAGCTAACTATGCTGTTCTACAAGCTGGGATTACAGAAGATATGAAAGTCACCCAAATCGCTGAGCTCACAGAACTTGGTTGTTACAGCACTAGCTCAGTTATCGCCCCCCGACTCATGTTAGTGGGGGAGAGATAACAGAGAATAAAAACGATGTGCAGTGTGTTAGAGACCAAACAGTAAGAAGAGACTTGGGCAGAAAGGTTGCAATTTGACATGGGGTGGCCAGAAAAGGGCTTCCTGAGAATGTGGGGGCCCGGAGCCTGTCATCTGAGACCTCGCTGTGAGGTGACTGATTCAGGAACAGGTAGGTCCGGAGCTTATCTGGTCCATGGATATGAGATTAAGCAGGAATGGGGGTCAGTGCCTCAGACATTGGCACCGTGTGCTGGCATCAGCCAGGCTGTCCGCCAAAGGCACAAGTGTCTGTGTTCAGCTGAGTTATGATGGTGTCCTGGGGGCGGGGCGCTGGAGGAGCTCCTGGGAGAAGAGAAGGCTAATGTCATCTGACCACACTGGAGAGCATCTCTGGAACACTAATTTTCTCAGGACAAACAGAGTGCCCTGTCCATGGAAGACATTAGCTGAGACTTTTCCAAAGGCAGCAAAGTAAAGGACTAGAAGCCAGTTCATCTTCCTCATTCTCCCAGGCCATTACTGTCTCTGCCCCCTCGCTCCCTCCACTCAGCCCCATCAGGGCCTTGGTGACTAGGCAGAGTCCCTCTCAGGCCAGCCCCGTGCATCCAGGGGCCGGGTGAAGGACAGAAGTACAGGGCGGTACCAGAACAGCTAAGCCGGGAAATAACAGCCCGAACAACGTTGTGTCAGGTGCTCTCAATTTTCATTCTGTAAAGCCTAAAGGGGCCACACCACTTGCTCCTTTGACAGCCAATGTGGCTCTCCGTCACAGGCTGGCACCAGCTGGGTGCCACTCCTGTTTCCTGGTGCTGGGAGGCACAGCCGGCTGTGTGGCTGAGACCCTACAAATCACCCGGTAAGTTTTTCTTTATTAGTAGCTTCTGCTTAATTAAGGGTTGTGCCGTGCTCCATCCATCAGCTCTGTGTGTTCCAGTCGTCCCTCGTCACTCCACTACTAGCAGACGTAGTTCTGGTGCTTTAGGAAGAAGAAAAGACCAGGGACGTACTGGCCCCCGAAGCCCAGGGGATAACGCCTGCCCCAGTACCCCTGCCGGGGGAATCCTTTAAGCAGGAGACAGTGGCTAGTGAGCCCGGTAGCGGGCGATGCTTTCAGTGCCTGTACCCTCCAAAGGTGGGAGCTTTGGTTCATTGGGCCAGATGCCTGTTAGGTATGCGGTGCTTAACATATTTATAGTAGATACTTGATGGAACATGATGGAACATGATGGAGAGAACTACAGTTTTTCATTATTTAGAAAAACCTCATCGTGGATGCTGTGTGGAATCCCATGAGGCAAAGTCATTGTTGAGGCAAAGTGGACATTGTTTGCACATGGTTATTTTCTTTCTTTCGCTGTACAGTGTCCAGTCCAATGCCGTTGTTCCGATGTTACTTAGATTGGCCCCTCCCCACCGACCCCCGCTGTTATTGTGCCGTGCACGTGTGACAAAATTAGGTCCAAGCTCTTTTCCACCCAGAGGTCCCCCCAACATCGTGGTTGCGTTTTTTCTGTTAATTGGCACATAAAGGCTTACTCTTTGTTTTACACAATTTTGGGGGGTTTTAACAAATCTAAGGTTGTGTCTCCAGAAATATAGTACCACATAAAAGAGTTCCATCAGCCCCTCAAAATTTCTGTGTCTGCTTTACATTTAGCCAGTCTTTGTCCCGCATTCCTCAGCGACCACCCATCTGTTTCCCACCCCTATAATTTACACTGCTGTTCCACAGAGTCATGTGAAATGGGACTAGTGACACACCGTGTAGCTCTTTACCTCTGCCTTCTTCCATGCAGCAAGAAATTCCTCCATGTCGTCGCGTGGATCAGCCAGTCACCTTTTTATTGCTCAGCAGTGTCTATCATGTGCGTGTGCCATCCCTTCACCTGTTGAAGGACACCTTGGTGACTCTGGTCAGTGAATTCTCTTTCTCCTAGAGGTTTGGGTTATCTATCCGGAGACTAATCCGCGTGTATGCTAGGGCCTAAACAATGAAGCAAGTAGATTGGAAATAATGGATGCCGACTTTGGCAATGTGAGAGAGACAAGCAGGCAGAAGTGGAGGAAAGGCTAGAATGATTCCCGGGGTGGTGGCTTAGATTAGAGTTGGAGACATCAGTATGATTTATTTTTGCCTAGATAAATACAGAAATAGAGCTGCATGTTTATAGATGGATTAATAGGCATAATGTATTCCAGCCCTGTCTCCTGAGACAGCCTAAAAGCAATGATAGCGCAATAGGATGAGCACACCTAGTATCCATTTCATGGTCTCTAATCACCATTCTCAAACAGAAGGACACAGGTGTCCTTGCAGAGATGAGGAACAGGTGATTCTGGGCTTGGGCCAAAGACATGCAGGATGGCTCTGGAGCACCTCGTAGCAATGTGGTATTGTACTAAAGTGAGGAAGTGCTCAAAATAATAGATAAATAAAAAGGATTTGGCCACATCAAAAACCATAGGCATCAACCTGAAATAGTTCTTAGGTGCCAAAACTGAAATGATTTGAGGAACAATGTAATGATGATAATATTGCAATATGTATACATGAGTGAATATTGACATAAATATGTACATGAAGAACAAAGAAATCTTTTTCAATAGAAGAATCTGAAACAACATAGATAGAAAACTCCCCCTCTAGGAGATAAAGCTACACTCCCCTCTCTTGTGTTGGCTGACTTAGTGACTCAGTTCCAAAGAACAGAATATGGAAAGGGGAAAATCATCACTTCCCTTCTAGGTATCCGTGCAGAAACCTGGCTGATACCAGCTTAACCAAATAATCCCGATTAGTATCGCTTGTGATAAGATATATTGATGGCATGTACTCCCTGATGTGATGCCCACTTTGCCTCTCTGGCGCTTTTTTTCCCAAACCCTTAACACCATTATAAAATACAGCTGAGGGACTGTCTGTACTATTCGTCACCAGCACCCTTCAAAATGGTCAAGGTTATGAAGGAGAAAGACTAGGAAACTCTCACAGATCAGAGGAGACAAAGGGGACATAACAAATTAATGCAATGCGGGGTCCTGAGTTAGATCATGGAATAACAGAAGGACAGTAGTGGAAAAACTGGTGACGGCCGAAGAGTCTGCAGCTCAGTGAGTGGGCTTCTCCCAGGGTTCATTTCTTCATTCTGGCAAAGGCAGCACAGTTACGTCAGATGTTAACAGTACAGGAAGCAGGAGGGGTGGCCACTTCCTGTTCCATTTTGGCAACTTTTCTGGAAATCTGAAACCTGTGCCCAAATAGAGAGTTAAAACAAATGGACACATACACCTGTGTGCATACCTAAGTAACAAAAGTATATGTTATTTATAAATGATTTGTTTTACAAATACAACAGACAAATGCTTGTGTGATGCCACGCAGAATTAGAGTCGGGGGGAAAGACTGTTGTGGTCCCTGCTCTGCCAAACCCACGCATTGAGTCCACACTTCAGATTTTCTAGAGGAAAGTGAGAAGCCCAGGTGAAGGATGAGGAGGACTCGAGGAGCAAAAGGAGAAATGACAAACGGGAATGTAAACATACTGACAACGTTCAGCGTTCAAAGCTGTGTAAGCCGTCAGCCATTCTCCCTAACAGCCTGCATGTCAATATGGTTCAGAAAAAATCAGAAGCAGTGAAGGTCAACCAAATGGTGAGGGGTCAGAAGCTGTCTGGAAACTCTAAACTCCACATTCAACACGCCTGCTGGAGATGCCCGGACCGCCCCCCAAGGCCTGTGTATTCACAGAACAATTGCCGTGCTTACCCCCTAGAGAAGGAGACCCTTGAGAGCAGAAGGGTTGTTTTTGTTGCGTTGTGTCGAGTCGTGTTACTATTTAATTACAAACAATGACGTTCAGCTCTTTTCAGGGCAAAACGAGGCCCCTGAAGAAATAGCAAACAATGGGATAGAAAGTCTGCCCCAAACCACACGCCCAGGGTTCCGCTGTGGCTTTGGTGCGTTTGGCCCAGGCAGCCGTGACCGCAGGGCCACCAGTTCCATGCTCATCCCTGCTGAGGGGTGGCTGAGCCCTTTTCCAGGCACAACAACCCCGCACGCCTGCTGGGAAAGCTGTTCAGTGCCAGTCCCGCACACTGTGCACTTGAGAGGAAAGTCAAATTCCCTTTCAGTCCCAGAGCGGTGAGAAAGTGCGCGTTGACCCCCTGCGTGCTTCCAACAACCAGGAAAGCACATCTAAGTAGTGCCCCACAGTGAACGGGCGGCTACGGCACCAGAAACAGGAGGGTCAGTGTTTGTCCTGATGCTTCCTCGCAGTCATTTCCCTCTGCACGCGCTTTATGATGGGGATGGTACTAAGGCACTTTGTGGGAAGTGTGACCGGGAGCAGCCGAACACAGGGTGCATATATTCTTATAATATTTCTATAACATAGACATGTTACTTTTTTGTGTTTATTGTATATATCCATTTTTACAATAACTGCAGGAAAGAAGCTTTTATACCAGCAGGGTGTATCTAACCCATTTCTCCATACCTCCTCGTATATCCTTGGAGAGAGTTTCTCCCTCAGACACTATAGCAGGACATTGGGTGACTTTGGGGAAGAATGTATAGGTGGCATGAGGTGGCCGTAAGCTGCGTCCACGCGCCGCTCTGTGTGAATTTGTTTGGATCATGTCATCTCCTCGGATGCTTGCGATGCAGCCTTGAGAAAAATGGCCATGCAATGTGGTCGTGCTGAAAACAGTTTTTTCAGTGCCAGAAAAAGATGATTCACACTTGGCACAGGAGCCGCTTCTGGAAGCCGTCAGAACAGAGGACCGAGGTAATTCACTCAGGGGTTCCAGCGTCATCCACCTCAATTTGGAAAGGACGGTGCATCACTAAATGCATTCAGTTGACATAGTTACCTATCTCCGGGTACACCACGTACCCGTCTGTGTTGGAGGTACGTATCTATACTACAGATGTGTCCCTACATGCACACACATAGTATGTGTGCATTCGTTTGAAGGACAGAGATATATCAAATTGTAAGTTGTAGGCATCCCTCTTTCCTGAAGTTTAATTATGTGGTCTCAGAGAGGTTGAAGGACGCCCACCTGAAACCAGGAGATTGGTTGGAATCCAACATCTGCCGCCATATCTAATCTTTTCCCAGAAATTACTAAAACCACACTCCGGGAAAAAAAGAAACATGCACGATCATTTTGTCCACTTCTCCTGCCTGCCACTGTATCTAATCTTTTCCCAGAAATTGCTAGAATCACCTTGGGAAAATAAAAACACACATGATCGTTTTGTCCACTTCTTTGGCCTGCCACCAAATTCTGCCAGCAGCAAGCTTCTGGGCACTTGAGTCATCCATACTCCTGGTGGCAGGGCTCCCCGCCACTTCCTGGAAAAAACTGTATCCTCAGAGACCAGAGGGAATGCCCCCACCTCCCTGAAGAACATCCTCTGAGCAGGGTCCTGTGCCCCTCGTTGGACCACCCGGTTGTCCCATTCTTCCTCAGCTCTGTGTCAGACTGTACCCTTATGTCTCTTCATCTCTTCTCGAAAATCAGTTCTCTCAGTCCCTGAATCATTTTCATTGATCTCTGTTGGTTTCCTCTCCTACGATGGCACCCATCTGCTCCTGAACTACTTTAACTCATCTCTACCATTCAACACTCCGCCATGGCTGGGCACTACGTAGCACATCATGGGGGGGATGCCAGCTCACCCACTCCCCACCGCTGCCCGAAATGCACACACACATTGTGATGAAGACCTGCCAACTTGCTGCCCACCTGGGTGCAGTGGCTCCTGTGATTTTTTTTTCTAGATCAGATTCTGCTACAAACACAGCTTCCTATTTCTGTATGTTTGGTATATTTTCCAGGTCATGACTCTGAATGCCTAAGGCCACCTGTCTTAACTTTCCGTCCATAATCCTGCTTCCTGTCTCCTTACTAAACTGCACTGCATGTCAGCTGAAATTTAAAAAACTGCATTAGTGTCAGGGCTATAAAATAGAGATTTTTCTTTTCCAATGAAAAGTTCTCCTGTTTTGCAAAGACGATGAGCTAGTGGTCCATGCGAATACTTGATCTAAGGAACGGCAGAGAACAGCTGGGAAGTAACACAGGAATCCCAGGTTCATTGCTTGCTCACTGGGCTCCAGGATCGGTGGGGGGTGGGAAGCAGCAACTGAAAGTGTGAGCCCCACCTGCAGGGGTGGGACTGGCTGTGTGTGATGATAATCGCT
>PVKM010041463.1:0-13114 GCA_004027735.1 Carollia perspicillata
GCCCACGGAGGATAATTTCCCTTACCCAAAGTCAACTGAGTAGAGACTTTCATTGCATCTGCCTAATCCTTTCATAGCAGCATCCAGGTTAAAGTTGGATTAAATAATGGTGGACTGTACCCAATATATTTTAAAATGTAATAAATTAATTTCATTCCTTTAGAAAAAATAATAAAGGTAGACTGTATTCTAACCAAACGGACACATTATAAAGGTGTCAATATTATACTATGCAGGGGAGGGCAATAGTAGGGTTCTAGTTCTTGATATATGAAACAGAATTTATTCTTTTATTGTTATTTATTAATTAGTATATTATTTATTTGTATTACAACTGTCAGCCTACTTTTGCCCATCCCTGTATATGTATTATGTATTATTATATACTAGGCATCATGTTATACATTTTATTTAATAAATTAGGATTCTCGCTATACCATTGCAAAACATTCCAGTTGTTATTTATTTTACTACTACTTTTACTACAAGGACTTATGCCAGTAATTGGTTGGTTCCTAGGTGAGACATTTAGTTTTCCTAATGTTGTCCTTCCCCACCTTTCTCCTTGCTCATATTTATATGCATGCATAGAATTTTGGACTGTTGTTTGATTTTTTAAATTTCAATCCTTCCAATGCAATTTCACTCACTATTTATTTATCCTTCTGCCTCATTATTTTGGATTTCTATTTTATTAGTTGTTAAAGGGCCTTAACTGATTCTCATAAATATGTTGATATATACATAATATGTAAAAAAAAACAAACAAACAGAAACAAACATTTCTTCTGTGACAATCTATTTTGTGTTCCTACTCCCTACCCCACACTCTTCACTCAAGCACTGTAGTACTCTGGGCTTTCTTTCTCTTCTACCATGCCATACTGTTCTGTTGGGACATTCAGAACTGCTTGGCTTATTCCTTCTCTGCTCCTAATTCTACTCATTGATTTCACTAAGGCAGTTAAATATTTTAGTTCTTCACAAGTCATATAATGTCTCTTAGAGCATACCCTTTTTGTTTTAAGATTTATTAGATACTTATGTTCCACATTCCTGGAAAGTCTATCACTTATCTGTCTATCCATCTATCTATCTATACCTACCTATCATTTAATAATCTCTCTCTCTTTCCACTGTTATTACTAGCTTTTGCTTCCTTTTTATTTTCTTATTTTGAATTCTCAGCTCTAGGAAATCTGCATCTTTAATTATAAAATTTTCTTACCTGTTATCTCAGGTGATGAGAGGGGATGATAAACTCTCTGAATTTTGGCTATCCACAAATACCTTTCTCACTGCTAGGAGAATGATATCTGGTCTGACTAAAGAATTCTTAAGTTATCATCCTTTTTTCTCAGAAATCTGAGTATTAATGCACTGCTTTCTAACAAATAAGAAGTTTGACAAAGTGACATTTTTTCTTCATAAGTGACTTGTACTTTTTGTGTGAAAAATTGTAGAATTTTCTCATAATTTTAGGAGTTCAAAAATGTTTACCAGACCATGACTCTACATAAATCTTTTGCCATTAACACTACTTGAAATTCGATGAAGAATTTTAATCAGCTAGCTTAAATGTTGATTAGCTTGGAGGAAGAAATATATATATAATTATTTGTTTTATCATTGTCTTTTCTTCATATATTCCTTTTCTCCTTCTTCTGTAACTGTTGTTTTTTAAGTGTTATATAAGTTGCCTCTACCTATCCTTTAAGTCTTACCTTCACTCACATTTCCCATGTGCTAGTGCTTTCGTGTTGTGTTTTAAGCTGTCTCTTCCATTAGCTCTGTTATTTGAGGTTTTGACAGTGCCCATACTCTAATTTATCTGCAGAGATTTTTAGTGCAAAGTTATGCATTATTTCTAGCAATTCTTTTCTACATATGTGCTTCCTTAAAAGTCCTTTGTCAGATTTCAATGAAGAGCTGCGCCAAGTATTTTGCTGCTCTGTGTGGACAGACTGCGGGACTCCTCGCATGAGCTGTTTGTTGCCTTTGGTCTTTTCACTGTATCTCAGCGATGGTTGGCAGAGTGCTGTCACAGCCTGGACTCCCTGGAAACAGAACTGGAATGGAGACTTGTGAGCAGGACCTTTACAAGAGAGTGACCTTTGGATCAACACCTATGGAAGGGAGGGAGAGAAATCAGAACTTGGCAGAGGCAAAACTTGAGCTGCAATTAAAGTCCCAATGAAGGCTTCTGCCTCAGGCAATGCTGTCGTGAGCTCTGGATTTGGGATGGCCCATTCTGAGTAGGAGTGAAGGAGCTGGACCTCTGTTCTCTTGCGTTAGAGGGGAGTTGCTCCCAAGCAAAGGCATGACTTTGTGTTTTGCAGATTCCCCTAGCTAAGGCCATGACTAAAGAGGGCTAATGGCTGAGAGCTGGCCTCTGGCACCACTCCTGGGAAAACTAATTCTGCCATTCTTGAAGAGGACCTGCGTAGTGCAGAGTGATCCCTACGTGTATAAGCACAGTGGGAGGTATGCCAACTACCAAGGATATTTTATTTTTAGGGAATAAGGAAATGATAACTGGGAGGGTCCATGGACCAAATGAACGCACTCTGATCATATCTGGGCCCAGGGGCAATGTCTGGGTTGTGCAACTTGTGTAGTCACACAAGGGCCCCCAGCTAAGAATCCCATGTTTGGTTTAATGCCGCGCTGTTGCCACTTTTAAAATTTTTAATATTTTTTTTTGCTTAGGCTCCCTGCATTTCATTTTGTACTGGGCTTCATAAATTATGTAGCTGGTCCCACCTGAACTTTAGGATCCCACTTATTTATTACCTGTCCCATATGGCCCCACTCTAATTCGTAAGCCATATGACACAATTGTGTCTCTGAGTATCATTGTTAACTTGGATGCTATGTTCCACTGTCCTGTAAATACATTCCCCTTTAAATTTCCAGTTCTAACAAAGACCTTAATGTATTAATCTATTTGTTTATTTTAATGTGAACCTCCCATGTTGTAATTTAAGCTTAGAGGCATTTATCTTTTTCACTGATATCACTCATTGCATCTAAAAGACTGTCTGACTTTTGATATAATATAGGCCAAAATAAATAATGACCACATGAATAAATCAATAAATGAATGTACAGGAGTTTAAACATTTTCATGTTGCGACCTTCCTAGAGCTTCTGGTATTTTTTTAAAAATATTTTATTTATTCATTTTTAGAGAGAGGGGGAAAGGAGGGAGAAAGAGAGGGAGAGAGACATCTGTGTGAGGGAGATATATTGATCAGTTGCTTTTCACAAGCCCTCAACTGGGGACCTGGCCCACAAATCACGTATGTACCCTGACTGGGAATTGAATCGGCAACCTTTTGGTTTACAGGCTGGCACTCAGTCCACTGAGCCACACCAGCCAGGGCTGACCTTTTATACTTTGTACAAATGTTCTCTAATCGTCACCGTGATTCTAAAATATTGGCATTAATGTATCTGGCACACAGATTTAAAAACAAAGCTTTAGCTAATGAGTGGAGAATCCAAGTTCAAATACAAGTCTGTCTGACTTCTAAGCTTACATGTTGTTTCTTTCTTTTTATTTTTCCATGACCCAACATCTTTTCTAAATGGAAAATAATTGTCTGAAAAATATTAAACCTGGGCAAGATGGTTCTAAGAATGATTGTTTCTCTGTGAGTCATTGAGATCCTGTCCTACTGAAGGAGATTAACCCCACAATTGAGGCAAAAAAGATAGGGGCTTCCCTTTCATCTGTAATATTTTAAGCCTCTTAGTTTCTGTCTCCCCTCCTCACCTGGGAAATATTCATTATCTTGCCCTTTAAAAATGTGTGTACAGACAGTTATTGGAGAAAACATTGAGTACCTTGCCCTTTGAGAGATACTCTCCATCATTGTCTTTATGTAGTCACAAGAATCAGTATAGAACAGAATCCTGGTGTTATCGCAAAATTTATAATTAGCAGTACTAATTTCCCTCATGAAAGAACCCACTTGCAGCTTGGAAGTACAGTCGCTTCCAACGAAAGAATATGTTAATGCTTATTACTTGTGAAAAGATAGCCTTTAATTAAAAGAAAAAAAAACAAGTTAAACTTCAATTCTTCCAAAAAATAACTATTTCACCATGTTATATTTTATGTAATTTATTATTATTAATACAATATATCATAATATTTTAATGACAACTATTATATATTTGTTATATTTTTATATTGCAGGAATCGCATGCAATTGTGTTTAGGTACTTTTAAAAATAGCTTTATTGAGGTATAATTGTCATAAACTGCATATATTAAATTTATACAAACTGAAGTTTATGTCATATGTATATGCCATAAGTATAAAATCATAAACATCACCAAAGATAATAAACATATCCATCATCTGCAAAATCTGTTTATACCCCTTTTTAATCTTTCCTTCTAGTTTTTCCCTGTCTTTCCCACCTTCAAGGAAACACTGTGTTGTTTCTGTCACTGTAGATTAGTTTGTATTTTCTAGAATTTCATATAAATGAAATCATATGTTATGAGATGTCTTTTTCTTCTGGCTTCTTTCACTGAGTATCTTATTTTGAGATCCATTTGTGCTGTTATATATAACAATGGGTATATACCAATCAGTTAATATCAATCAGTTGCCTCACACATGTGTCCTGACTGTGGGGGAGGAACTGAACCCCAAGCCAGGCATGTGCCCTGACCAAGAATTGAACCAGTGACCTTTCGCTTCATGGCAGAACACCCAACCAACTGAGCCACACTGGTCAGGGCTCATCTCATTTATTTCCTGTCTCTCAAGGATCACTGTCTTTACTTGCTGGAATTCCAGTATCTCAAAAACTCATTGTTTTTGTATGATTTGTAAAATTTTCTTTTCAATCAGGGGGGTATATCTTGCCCATGTTACTATATTTTGTACAAAAGCACAAGTTGGAATTACCATGCATGATTTTCATTGAATACTTTCAATTCCAAAGGTAAATTTCAAACAATAGTACTACATTATTCAAAGGAAAAAAACTCAAATCTTGCCTTAAATAGTCCAAAATTTATGCTTCTGTTAGGAAAATCTTCCTTTTAGGAGACTTTGAGTAGTAATATAAATCTGAACAATTCTTGATTACCCTTCATAGTTGTCAGGGTTCATTCACAGATGATATTTCATTTTGCAGTTGTTTGCTTTTACTTGAATGCTTCTGTCAGAGATTAAAAAAAGAAAATAAAAGAAAGAAACCAGAATGCTTCTACGCTGTGTTGCTACTCACTTTCAGCCTTGTAAGGTCATCAACAATTTAAAGTATTTAATCAGTCTCAGGTCAAATTTACAAACAATGAAACTTGCAGGATATTTTTAATGATTATAGTTGTAAACTGCTATGCTTATTTTTGTTAGTGTTTTGGTTTAGACCCCTCTAATATTTCACTTACTGTTACATTTTTGATGACTTATTTAACTGAATAAATAGCTTGCTAAGTCATAGGCATGGTTTTAAATATTTTACATATACCAAAATGCCAATCTTAGTAAATAACCCTAGGAGGTAAATTTTTACCTTTCCCCTCTTTTTATTAAATGTGAAATGGAAGCAAAACAGTCCCTCAGCCAAGAAATAGCAGAGCTGTTATTCAAACCTATTCTCCTCTTATGGTCTTTAATTAAGATATCAGGTTTCTTTTACCTCTTTGCTTTTTTTCGTTTTCCTTTTTTTTTTTTTTGGTGGGGGAGATTTTAGGTTAGACTTTTATTAGATCCACTGGCCAATACTTGTTTTATGTTAATGTTAAATAAGAGTATAAAAGTTCTTATATAATTTCAGAATTTTGAGGCAATGAAACTAATTTTATTCACTTTATTAATTTTATAGGTGAAGATATGAAAATTTAGTCATATCGTCCCAAGCCAACTAGCTAGCTAGAGTCAAACTGACTTATTAGTACATACATTATTGTAGACATTTTAAATGAAAATCTACTGTGGCCTAGTAAAGAAAAAGTATGTAATTAGGATAAATGAATGTTCATTTTCTTTCTGTTTCTCTAATTTTTCTCAAGTGGTTATTTAGGAAAATGTTTTTTTCTCCATTTCATTTTTCCACCTTTCACTTCACTTAATTGAAATAGTTGAGTAAGTAACATAAAGAGATTTGTATTATTTTTATTGTTACATGTATATCACCTATAAAGAAATCATTTTGCGAAGTGCAAGAAAAAATACAGTGAATAGTCAATTAAATCAGGTAATGAGTATGTCACAGAAAAAACATCACTAGAAGAGAACTATATCAACTCTGATCTTGCTACACAGTACTGTGTTGAAAAGATTGGCTGCACAGGTATCTGGTGAGAGCTTGGTAGACGTGCAGAATCCCAGGCCTAGACCTGTTGATTCAGTTTTTGCATTTGGGCAAAATCGCTATGGGATATGTGTGCACTAAGTTTGGAAGTATTGCTCATCTTGTTTTTGCAGCTGTGTCCTCCTTCTATTCATTTATCTCCCCAGCAAGAAACTATAATCTGGCTAATTATCCTTGATTAGCAACCCTTACAAGGGGGTGGGAGAGGAAAGTTGAAGCTTAAATTCCAAATTACTGGTTTCAAACTGAGAAATGTCACTTGCTTCATTCCTTTCCATTCTCTACCCAGTTCTTTCAGAATATCTGAAATCAGTTAAACCTCTGAGCAATTGAGTTTTGTCTGTACCTAAAAATATTCAGTAATACTGTCTGTCTATATAATTTCTTGCTTTAATTCTCTTTTTTCTACAAATTATTTTTCCCTCTAAAAATCTCTCATTTAAAAATCTGTAGAGTTTAAATGCAATACAATCAAAGTTGTGGATATTGTAATATTTTGCTATTTGTAATTACGTTCACAAAGACTGTTCTCACATAATTTAGAATTTACTTGGAATGTGGTTAGGAATGGTCCACGTATTATTAAAGTCAACTCCATTGAAACATATTATAGACCAAATAAATAATGTTCTTGAGAGATAATATGAGATTGAGATACTTTTGAAATAAATTTTTCTTAATCAAGTAAATTCCAACATCAAATTACTCACATTATTATTTTACTGCCAGAAAGCATAAATAAGGAGAAATACATTACGGAGTTTCTCTCAGATCCATATGCTAAGTGGTGAAATATATTAAAGCATGGTAATTTGGCATAAGTATTAGAGTTCTGGGTTCTGGACTAGTTCACTCTCTAGGTAAGGAAAAAGGCCGCCTTTGCATTGCAAGTTCAGGTGTTTCCCCGTTCAATAAGACTCAGAACTCTAAAATGGTTTACAGCAGCCAAAAACTGTGCCTGTCTCAGTGCCAGGAACATATCACAACACATCTGCTTTGAGCAATGAGCAAATGTTGTCTGTGGTGTTTGATTACTTACTGTCCCGTATTATTTGTAGGCAGCATCACCAGTCATTATTGCTAACCTCCCATTTTTCATTCTAAAATTTCCATCACCAGAGTTACTAAAGTGATAAGTATAAATAAATGTATGCCACTATCTCTAAAGAGCTACATTGACATATATACTTCCTGTAAGTAGTTTTTTTTTACCCTATATTGCAATGGCTCTTAATTTTGGCTATAGTTTACCATCATTAGAAGAGGCTGAAAATGTGTCCAGGCCCCACATCAGAGTAATTTTATCCAAATTGCCATGTATTTGATAAATTTTAAGTTTCTCAAGCTCTAAAGGGACATTAACCAATTCAAACACCTCGAATGACGCTGCTTGCCAACACAAATCACAGCAATCGGTCAATGGGCAGGGACGTGATAAGTACGTGAGCAAGTAGAGAGAATGGGACCCTGAAGGTTTGTCATCGTTTTCTGATATTTTTTTGTTTATCTTCCACATCAGTTTTGTGCTTCATTCTGCAATAGAAATATTTCTGTCACAGAGTAACTATACATCAGTAACTTGGTGTTTAATGGTATAGTTATATAGGTTGGTACCAGAGCTCATTTCAAGGTGTGCAAAACTCAAATTTCTTACCCTAAGTTTTGATAGCTTCTGAGAAGTATAATCTTACAATCCAGCACCTGGTCACACACTAGTCTCACACTTTGCCTTTTGTGGTTTTACTTGTTTTTTTTTTTTTTCTTATCTCCTACTCCTCCTTTCCATTTTCGTTTCCAATAGTATTGGTTCATTTCACCAATAGCATGTGAATTCCTTGAATCTCAACTGGAGTAGTATAGTCCTCTTAGTGGAACCATCTACAGTTCCAGCTATAACTTTGGAGTTTTCAATCTTACTTCCCCTGGTCTTACTAGAGCAGTTTTTGGAAACTCGCTGTACAGTTTCTCGCATGAGGCTAGACAGCATGACTTATGCTGCAGCAACAAGCACCCTCCGGTCTCAGCGGCTCACCAGCAAAGGTTTATTCCTCAGCACACTATGTACTCACTCTTGGCCAGTTAGGACTCTTCTTGAAGTAGTTTTTACTTCAGGGTCCAGGATGATATCTCTGCCTCTAGCAGAAATATTAACAGTCAAGGTGCCAGAAAGAGAGCATGAAAAACCACACATTGATTTTAAACTTTCTGCCCCTTCGTATATCACTGAACTTCCTATTTCACTAGCCAGTCAAGTTGTATGGCCACTCATGACATCAATTTGTTAGGGAAGTTATGATTTCCCTTCCCTAACTGGAAAGGACAGTGAGCATTTAATTATGCATGATAATACACTCTAGCATAGTGACGTTATGGCAAACAACATTTTATCCACTGTTATGCTTAATATTTTACTCATTTATACTTATTTATCTATGTTTGCTCCTTCACAAAATGGAGGCCTTCGGTCAAAAACTTAAGCAACTAGTTTTTTCATCTTCATTAGTTTATTAGTCATTTGTTTTTTCAACTTCTAGTGAGTGCCTCACATATACTAGGCACTTGAAAACACAGATTAAATCACAGTTTTATCTAGAGCTTCCTGAACATTAATGTTCCTATAATAAAACCATATGATTCTTAGGTACAAGCACTTCTAAACACCAATAGCTATGCAATTGATATAATATGCCAAACACATGGTGTCGGGCTTGTGGCAGAACCCATAACAGAATCATTAGAACTCTCAGGGAGGTTGTTTGGAGAATAATAAAGTTTTGACTTCTGCAAAAATTAAAAAAAGTCTGCGCTTGATTCTTAAGATCTAAAGGAAATGGAAAGAGGGAGTTTATCTTACTTGTTTCATCAATAAAATGAAGTGTGTCACAGTCACAATGGAATTGGAAGTATTTGTGGAAAGATAATAAAATGTACAGGGCACATAATGTACATTCATCTTCAAAAATGAGCCTCCCTTTTGCATTCTTAAAAATATGGACACTTTATCTTTCTTATAAGATTAGTTATTATACTTTTAATCATATAAACTTATGAAGTAAGCCTGTACTATTTGAGAGGGATACACTTCTGAAATGGTATTTGCTTTTAAAGTGTTAAGTTATATTTAGTGATGACATGATATTAACAACAACATCATTTTACATTTTAACATCTTATCTCAATACAGAAAGACAAGGAGGAAGAGAATATTTTTCTATATAATTGTATAAGTGAATATTAAACCATTACTATTTTGCATTTTAAACTATTGTATAAAGAAATGAATAAGAGAAATACCATATGATCTCACCTATAAGTGGAACCTAATCAACAAAATAAACAAGAAGGCAAAATATAACCAGAGACATTGAAATTAAGAACAGAGGGGAGATGAGAGGGGAGAATGAGGGGAGAAGGGGGAAGTGTTGTCAAGAACATGTTAGACATATAGACAAAACCAAAAGGGGATAGGATCAAGTGTGGGAAGTGGGGATGACTGGGGTGGGGGAGGAGTGGGTGGGGTAAAATGGAGACAACTGTAGTTGAACAACAATCAAATTTTAAAATTTAAAAAAAAATGAATAAATTTTTAAAAAATGATCACAACAGATAAATACTAGGTACTTCTTTATGAAAACAAATTTTGTTTAGGTAGAAATGATACATTCTGAAATGAAAGAGTTTGAATTAATTGTGCGAAATGAAATGTGTTAGGGTCAGAATGTCTTTAGATTTAGACATAAGCAAAGTTCAAAGCCTTAAAGGAAAAGGGAGTAAGGGGCAAATCCCCCACCTGCTCACAGGTGCTTGAAATTGAACTGTGGAAGCAGAATTTATTTCATTTCAAGTTTTAAATTCCTGATAAACTGCCTTTCATGCCTCAGTAAAAATTACCCCTTTTAAATTGCTGATGACTTGAAAGGTAGAGACAAAATGTCATCTTATCCACACTTAGGTTATTTTAAAGTGAACATTTAAATATGCATGAAACATATTGGTGGGAACCTGATTAGTCAGAATCTGATCAATCAATGCTGCTATTTAAAAGTTGTCAACAGTTTCTTGGTCTTGGGGTAAAGAGTGGGTCATTTTGGAGCAGATCATGTTTGTTTGGAATCATTAAAGTGATTTGTTTTAGTCATTTGAATTTAAGGCAATGAAGACTTTGTTTTTGCTATTGTCATTGTTTCCTTATAAAGACTATTCCTTTAATATTTTTGGTAGGAAGAGTTCAAAGTCTCCTAAAATGAATATGGAAAAAATTGCATAAAACCTGAGGAGCCTTGCAGAGTAAAGTATATAAGAATCATTTCTTTTACAGCAGAGTTTTATTATAAACACTCTGTTGGTTGAGGTTGGTCCTTACTCTGGTCTTTTGAAGGCAAAGGACAATAAAACGGTGGGAAGAGCTGGCCCACCACCGCACGTGAGTAGGATGGGATGCCACTTCTGATCTGGCAGCCCTGGCGAGGACTGCGGAGCTCAGAATGTGATGAGTCTCAGCCTTAGGAATCCATGTGTAAAATATCTTTAATCATAAATAAGATGGTAGGGTTGGGGGTAGGTGGGTTTCCCTGTCTAGAAATACCACTTCAACATGATTCTAATATATAAATGCCATCAAATTGACATATTCAGCTGTAACTTCTTTTTTACTTGGAATTATGATTTAAGTTATACCCATATTGATAGACAAGCCACTGTCAAGTTTTCTATTGTATGACTATACTTATTTATTCCCTTGTTGATAAATATTTAGGTTGCTTCTAAATATTTTCCTTTATGCTTTACAAATTAAAATAGCAGGTAGGCCAGGAGGATTGGTTGTGAAGCTAGACTACCTCTTTTAAAATTCTTGTTCTAAGGTTTATCAGCTTTGTGAATATGGCAAACTCCTTATTCTTTCTGTGCCTCAAGTTTATCTTCTATAAAAAGAGATATAATTGTCATGGACCTTAGAGAGTTGTTTTGAAACATAAAAGAGTTAACATATGTAAAACATTTAGCAGAATAAGATGCTGTGTAATAACATTATCTAGCATTATCATAAAATTATTTGAAAAATCATTCATATATATGTGTCTCATACATAAACATGTAAGTTTCTCTAGGCTATATCTCTAAGAATGAAAATGCTGTCTTAGATCATGTACATATCTAATTTTATGAGCTACTGCAAACTTTACAAGACACTGCAAAATTGCCTTCCAAAGGAAATTTTACAAATTTATATTTCCCTCAGCAATGTATGAGAATTCCTTTTTCTTCAATCCCTCTCAATACCAGGCATTAAAAGGTATTTTGGATCTTCTGTCAAGACGAAGGCATAGGTAAATGCAGCTTGCCTCCTTGCACAGCCACAGCAAAATTATAGCTAAACTACAGAAGAATTATCACTCAGACTCATTGGAAAATTGAGCTGTAAGGAGGTCTGACAACTAGGGAATTAAAGAAAACACATTCATACAGAGAGATGGGTAGGTGGGGTAGAGGAGCAAAGACATGGACTGGGTTGGTCCCACACCCACATGTGGTGGATTAAATAGGAGGGATATCTCAGGAATGAGGGATCCCAACCCAGGGTTTCAGTGCCAGAAAGATAAGGCCCCATAACTTCTGGCTATAAAAATCAGTGGGTGTTGGGTTGGCAAAAAACTGCAGGATTTTCAGGAATCTTCTCTTGGAGGGCCCAGCATGTGGACTTACTCAGACTCACTCGCTCTGGGCTCCAGCACCAGGGCAGCACCTTGAGGGGTAACAGTGGCATGTGAGGAGGAACTGAGGAGTCCGACATCAGGTTGAGAGTCGGGGGAAAGCATTCTCCCAGAGAGAACTGCAGACAGTGACCATTGTTCCTTTTCTGAGCCTCCCTCCACACAGAGCCACAATGCAATAGCACCATATCTGAGACTCCATTTACCTGGCTCCCCACCCAGCCTGACAATTATTTAAGGCTCAGCCCCGATGATTACCCATCCAAATTTTGGTACACCCAATCTGGTTACAGTGGTTTAGTGACTCTTTCATATGAACTACTAGGCTAGGCACAGGTTTCAGACTTTCCTAAATCCACTCAAACAAGCAACAGCTGAACCCAGCCCCCATACCTCTTGCTGAGTGGCCCCAGGCCCGGTACTAGCAAAGAGATCTGCAAATCACTTTACTGCTATGTCAAGTGGTTCTGACAGAAGACAGTTGGTGGCTGACCTTGATCAGCACCACCCAGGAAACCCTAGAGCCTGCACACCCAGCAAACAGTTAGAGACAACAATGAAGCGCCACTACCATACCGGCTCCACAAGCCACAAGGGAGGTAGTTGGTGGCCAGTGTTCACAAACAGTCCTAGCAGCTGTCTGTCCTGAGTAAACCTCTCCCATTGACCTGCTGATAGCAATCATGACTCAACTAGAAGAGGAGGTAGTACTTAGCCCACATGAAGGGCACACCTCAAGTATCCAGCTTCGGTGATAGGGGAGGCTGTGCCACTGGACCCTACAGGACACCTACTATGTTAGGCCACACTACCGAGACATAGAGTCAAAACAGCTCTACCTAATACATAGAAACAAACACAGGGAGTCTGCCAAAATGAGGAGAAAAAGAAACATGGCCCAAATGAAAGAATAGATCAAAACTCCAGAAAAAGAGGTAAAGGAAGTGGAGATAAATAATTTATCAGATGCACAGTTCAAAGTACTGGTTATAAGGATGCACAAGAAATTCAGTGGGTACTTCAGCAACATAAAAATGATCCAATCATAAGTGAAGGAGACA
>PVKM010041464.1:0-13115 GCA_004027735.1 Carollia perspicillata
CGCCCCTCCCCCACCAGCTCTTTCTCTTAGTGCCAGTGATGTGACTACAGTTAGCACGTGCCCTTTAGACAGGTGACAAAAGTACAGCGACAAAATGCAAAAGGCCCGAAGGTTGTGCAGTGGAAGGTAAGTCTCCCTCCTTGTTTTGTTTTCCAGAAACTCTCAGTTCCTCCCTTCACACATGCTCTGTATACAGCCTGCACCTAGCTTCTCGGTGCAGCAGTTTCCAACCTTTTCCATCTCACGGCACAATGGACACATTAGTAAAATTCTACGGCACGCCAAAAGAAATGTTCTTGGTGATCTGAACAAAACATAGGTACAGTTGTGATTCATTCCCACCAGATGGCCATGGTGTTGGCTGTGAACAGTGCCCCTGACCGAAGAGTCGGGCATCACATGTTTCAACATTTCCTGAAGTACACCGGTTGAAAGTCGCTGTCTTAGGAGATAAGACCCCATTCCACCAGTCGGTCTTTTAGGCCTTACTTGATACCCTTGCCGGGGCCCCTTCTCCAGCTGCCTTCTCGGCGCTCTCCCTGGTGCCCTCCCCGCAGCCCCACTGCTTCTGCGGGTCCCTCCTTTCACGGTGGGCCCTCCTCCTCGCGGCTTCTGATCTCCTACACAGGCCGTGCGCATTCCTGCCTGGAAGGTCCTCCTTCCCTCTGGTCACTGTGCAGTCTGCTACCAGCTCTGCTTTAACGTTCCAAGTTAAACAGTACTTTCCCAGGGCCGTCCTCACCGATCCCCCAGTCCAGGTCAGGCCCCTGGGACCCAGGATCTCATATTTAGCCTTCCTGGTATTTATCAGAGTTTGTGTTGATGTATTTAGTGATGGCTGGGTTGATTTCTTTCTCCTTTGCGAGACTAGACGCACCGTTAGGGCTTGTGGTTTGCTCAACAGTGTTGCTTGGTGTTGGCATGAGCACGTGAATGGTCAGTAAATATTTTAGAAGGCTCACTTGCCTCCGGAGAGCCCGCTCTCAAAGTAACCCTCGTGGTTGTTTGTTTTCTGTCTGTTCTCCAAACACTAGGGAAGGGCACCAGGCAAGGAGGATTTTTGAGTGGGTGAGGACAAGCTGTGTCTGAGCGTTTCTGGTTTTCTTCTAACAATGTGGTCCGGCAACTGCTGCCTCTCACAGAGACTGTCTTCTCAGTACCTAGGGTGGCGGCCCACAGTGTTGGGGAAGCATTCCCGGGATTCATGACCAGAGTCGGTGCTGCAGGGCCGGGACTCACAGGTGCTTCCTTATCGACCCTGGGAGGGGGCTGAGGGGGCAGGAGTCCTCAGATATATATCAGAGAAGCAAGTCGCTTCTTAGTAGTAGTATAGTATTAGAATTTAATAATATATTACCTCTTTAAACTGAGGCTTTTGCTTATTTCTCAGTTGTATGATAAAATAGCTCTTTCTAATCGTTGATTTTTAAAATGCCATTATGTTTGCAACCATTTTCTGTCTTTTTTGACCTCAAAACAAACATACAAAGTAAAACATTGATTGGAAGTCACAGAAAAGTTAGGAGGAAAAATGGCACTTCCCTACTGAGTAAATCACACTTGGAAAAGATGCACTTCTTTTCTGGGCTGGGATGGGAGTAAAAGATAGAAAACTGTACTTGAACAACAATTAAAATTAAAAAAATGAAATAAAAAATGTACTTCTTTTAAACTTAAAAGAAGAAAAGAGTACACACCTCTCCAGTGTAGGCAGCAGTTTGGGTCAAGTCACGTTCTGCTTTCTGTCCATTGTGACAAAGGTGTCCTGCTCTGAAAGTAAAATCAGAAGGACACCCCTCAGTGTCCCCAGAAGACTGGGATTGGGGACCGCGACAGTTGCTCATCCAATCGAGGGCACCGCCTTCTCCGGTCCTCAGGTATAAGATACTGTTCCATTTTAAGCTATTGAGGGAGAAGGGCTTTATACTTTAAATGGCAAGCTAATAAATGCTCTCTCCTCATTAACACACTTGACCTCTCTGGTTGGTTCTCTCGCTGCCTGGCCCAGTTTCGCAGCATCTGTTAGTGACACCGAGGCCCTGTGTTTCAGGTGCACCACTTTCTAACCGAGTCCCTGCAAACTCACAACAGATCCTCATGTATAGCGATCCGCTGCTCCCGTTCAGGAAAGAAAACTCCCAGAAGGAACCCTTCTCGCTGTGTATATTCTGTTTCTTCAACATGTGTATACAATGATTACATTTGCGGGGATTATGCAGACAGCTTTGTCATGCTCCCGATACTAGACATAATACTTGAGTTTCTTATTTCAAATACTAAGCTATTGGCTGCTCAAATAACAATTAGTTGAGCTGGAATGAGAAAGACAGATGAAAGATAAATGGTAATTAAGTTTAGAGGGCTCTTTCCTGTTTTATGTTCCTAATTTGTGGTGGATTAAATATTCTCATATTGTTTTGCCTTCCTGGACACAGATGGGTATGGAATTTGGATTTCACTCCAAATCTATAATGTCTGCCGTAAAATCTTAGAAAATGATAATAAGTTTGTTTCTAACTCTGCATAATTAGTGAGTAGATTGAGTTAATGTTTAGTTTTAGGGAATGGAGTTGAACGGAATTTACTTGCTCAGGACAAGTTCACATCAGAGTGCCCCACCCCCAACTTCCCCTGTTTTATCATTTGACGTGACTATTTGATTATAATCTCACTGTCAACACCACGAGGATGTTTGTGGCGGTCATTTTGACCAATCTAGGAGGCGATAATTTTGGCCACTGACAAAATCACTCATTGATTGGGCAAAGTTCTCAGAGCAGAATCACTGTGATCACCTGGGGGCTTGTTAGAAATGAAGACTTCATCACAACCTGCAGTTTAACCGGCTCCCCAGGCGGGTCACGTGCACATTAAAGTTGGAGGGACTTTTAATCTAAAATTTGGAGGTGGTGGGGGAGATTCATATTAAACCAGAACCTAAGCCGTTTACTTGGGAAAAAAGGAAGATGAAAATTCTGGCTTATTTCTCGAGGTTCTTTTTCTCAACAATCAGAAGCCATTTGTAGTGATAATTTCTTCCACACCTACTCATTGTGCTGATACTCTGTGCTTTACGACTTTGGCATTTGTTAACATCCGGTAATGTTTCAATATTGCACACAGGTATTAAAAATCAATCTCCAGCTCCTTTTTAAAAATGGTTGATTGAACAAATGCGTTTATCTCCTCTCCTTGAAATGTCATGAAAATACCAATACAGAGTAAAAGGAAAACATCAGCCCACAGTGATAAAGAGAATGAGAAGCATTCTGTATTAAACCGGGGGTGTTAGCTCATCTGTACTTGTGTGGAGAACCTGGCAGTGAGCTGTTTTAGGAGCACAGAAAATTACAGAAGTGAAACAAAGAGTAAGGCAGTGGTTATCTGTAGGGAATGCAACATTGTCCAAGAAACAACATCTGCTCATACCCATAGTGTCCTGTGTGGCTCGGCTCTAGGAGGTCACAGCCATGTGTGTGTCTGGATGCCAGTTACACAGAAAGTTGTGGTGACATTATAGTTGAGGAATGATGGGGAGGAAAAACGGCGAGGACTGTAAGGGAGCTGACTTCTCGTTCTTCCTAGCGTCATTTCTGGTAAGCAAATGATGTCTGAGACTTTAACAGGGTGTGTATGGCATGCAGTGTTACCATCAGACGGAGCTGAGTTAGCGTCACGTGTCTCTGTCACCTTCTCCCTGCTCCTGCCAGGCCGGGGTTCATGGATCCCGAGTGGAGAGATCACTGGGTTCCCAGTCCAGAGCCCCAGGTGCTGGTCCCATCCTGCTACCAACTCGCCATGTATTTTTCAATTAAAGGCCCGTTATTCCCAGATTCTTATACCACTGCATCATCCAAGAGATTTTCCTCCGTGGTAAAGGCAGTGGACAGGAAGTGGCTATTTCTGGCAGGTCTCTCAGCGGTATTAATTTTTGCTTCGCTTCGTCACTCAGCCACTGACCTGAGTGGCTTGAGAATGACCCTTTTGGGAGAAGAACAGGCAGGTTTTCTTCTCAAGAAGCCCAACAGCCTTAATAACGTGGAGAACAGCATGGGATTATCAGTGTGAGTGAGGAGCAGGGGTCCCTCGAGGCAGACGGAAATGTTTCCAATTCTCCCACCCCACGACACTTGCGAGAAGTTCAGACATTTCCAGAACCGCCAGAAGCCGTCTGGCCAAAGTGCCATCGCCCCTTTAACTTCACCTCCGCCCAGCGATGTTGCTTAGCTTTCTCACCACTTGTGCTCCAAATGTTCATTAAGTTCGTTGAAAAGTAAGTATTTAACGCCCAGTGAAGCAGAGTCTCTCGGAAGGGCCATATAGCCTTTGCTTTGAATTTCATGGAGGGGAGAACCCTGCAGGTTAAATGCGCCAGCAGACAACATAGGGCTTGACTCACCTGGGCTCAGAAGTACACGATCCCGTCCAAAAAGCTCCCATCGGCCGGGTCATTGCCACTCCGTGTCACATCTGCCGTTGCCAGCCAGTTTCTTAAAGGGCAGCAGAGAGCTGGTAACAGTGGACACAAGCCAGCATTTCAGGAGGTCAGACCAGCAAGCACGTCAAGGGGACAGGAGGCTCTGTCCTCTTAAGTCCCGCCTCCGTCTGCCTCGGTCTCTGTCTCCCTCTCCAGCTGGCCCCACCTCGGTTGCAGCCTGTTCCTTCATTCTCATCTTGCCTTTTAGTCTCCGGGTCTCACTTTTTGGGAGACCGATGTGCTCTATTTGTGTCTCTTTATTTTCTGCTCTTTGTTTTCCACTCGTGTTCACTATGCTCCAGAAAATAAGCTAAGTAGGAAATGGAACTGTAATTATAACTGGAGTTCGGTAGACGAGGCCATAGAAAGCATGGAAGGAACTGTGAAAATAAAATAAATAAGCGTTTCAGTTTTCGAAGAAGCTGTGACGCCGGCAGCACAAGGCAGTCCCGTCAGAGAGAACTCTTCTAGTTTTTCCTTTTGCTGGAACATTGGGAGGTGGGCCAGATTTTCAGCAGGTGGAATGTATCTTAATAGGTGTTCTGTTTTCCTAGCTCAAAATAGGACTTTTAGTTCAGAGGAAAAATGTATGTTCTTTTATTTGAGAAAAGGGAGACTTATTGCTGTTTGTATAAAGAGGAGAGACACCATTTGCTGTCTTCTCTTACAAAAAGGACAACTTTTTAGATAGGAGAGGTGATTAGCTTGCAAGGCAGGGTCAGGCTAATTGCTATTATCTGGAGTTTTCACAAAATACATCTGGAAGCTACTTAATTGCTCTAGCGTTCCTTATCTCTTTTTCCTTCCACGGAGGTT
Organism: Carollia perspicillata; assembly: GCA_004027735.1. Classification (NCBI taxonomy): domain Eukaryota; kingdom Metazoa; phylum Chordata; class Mammalia; order Chiroptera; family Phyllostomidae; genus Carollia; species Carollia perspicillata. The sequence continues at coordinate 5,294 of PVKM010041464.1, forward strand.
TTTCTACCACTGATAATTCTCTGAACTCTAGCAGGCAAGGTGCTTATCTGGTCCATCTTCGCGTGCCCTGAAGCCTCTAATGTTTTAATTCCTTGGTAAATACTAGTGGACAAAAAATAGCAAGCTAGTCCAGTCCCTGGCCATTGTGCTAGTTTATTAGAATCATTTAGGATTTTGGACTCTGGGTAATGGGGCCACAGAGACTCCCAGAGCAGTAAAATTGTGTCTTAATTTAGTCTTTTCATTAGCTCAGTTCCAAAAATTTTCTTCATTATGCAGTGTAAATAGGGCAAAGATAAAAATTCAAGGTTTGTCCCTTCTGTTGGCAAAACACTAGCATCCAGTGGACACCATATGCCTTCCTTGCTCACTTATTCACACAAGAACCAAACAGAAATCTAAATAAAGGGATCGGTGGAGATAATCTTTAAAATGACATTACCTAAAAAATACAAAATGGTATTTTCTGCTGTACTTATGGTATTTAAAGCATCAGGACTTTTAGTACTTAATATTTTAATATTTTTTTCTTCCTAGTTACAGGTAGTTTTCTTTTTGCCTTAAAGGATTTTACAGGTAAGTTATGTTATCTGACTGTGCACAAGTGCTATGCTGTTTCAGGCCACCAACCACGTAATTTCTGGCATTCTCCATCAACAAAGCGACTCATGGCACTTCTAGGCTTGTCGGGTCTGAGTATGACCTCAGATGAATTAGGAACCAGGGGGACTATGTATCAGTAGCCTTATCTCTAATTTTTTGAAGCCGTGTCCACATTTTTTTTACCAGACCACTTTAATTTATTGTAATTAATATTACCTTACAGCTAACTTAGAATAAGCGGTATCATTTGTTTGTTTGTGGGTGGTCACTGAAATTAAGGTGGTTTCTCTTCAGATGCTGTAAATCTTTCGGCTTTTAAAACTTAAGATGAATGAAGCAGTGATCTGTATAAGAAGCAATGAATGACACGGGTGGGAAACAGTAGGCTTGCATAATACAGACAAACAGGACAGTCATTCATAAACAATAACGCAAGAATAAGCTCTGTTTCATGCACTCGCTACCGTAAGCCTACTTTGGCCACCCCTGTCTGGCCCAGGTGGTGAGAAGGAGCGGCCACCACTGCACACAAGGGCAGCGTTTCCTCCCGTCATGGGCCCTGCGGCCCCTCGGAGCTGACGCAGAGCTGGGGCGTCAGTGCGGCCAGGAGGCCAAGGCCTTGAGCAGAACCGCACCTCTGCAGTCGTTTCTTTGTGAGATGGTCCCCTCCCCGTGCTGGTGCTGAGCAGACACGCGCAGAGGACACCTTTAGCTGCAGGATCCTGTTTCTTCCACGAGAACAAAGGCAGCAGATGACTGCAGGCCGCTGGACGCGGTCCACATGCAGCAGGAGTGTTGACAAAGATAAATAAACGGGGCCCCTCTCGGCAGTTTAAAATTCGGTTCCATGAAGGTGCGGCGAGTCCCTGTGCATTCCCACTGCATTTTGCAATGCGATCTTTAAAGTATGATTTGCTAACTCATTCATATTAAAGTTCTCACAAACATTCAACACTGATTTCTGTTTTTCTTTGGAAAAGCTGTTGGAATACCACTTGGTTTTAAGAAACTGAACTGACTCTGCTTTTATCATTCAGAGCACTGAGGTGGTAATTCAATATCTTTACCCCTCAAATCAAATTATTTTTCCCCCTATCATTTGCTTGGCTTCTTGGCTTATCAAGCTTGATTATGTTTGCCTTTTCTTACTTTGAGAAATGTGGTCTGAAAGTGTGAAATAGAAAAATTGATCTTTCTAAGCACATAAAGCAATACACCAGTGTTTTGTGTAAGTTTTGTTTTGCATGATAGAAACTTGTAATTCTGGCTTAATATCTTTTTTTTTTGCTTTGATTAGGAAATGGTAACATGAATCACCACCAATGAAACAAACACTGATATTTAAAATTCTTTACTTCAAACAGGAAAGCAAAAAAAAAAAAACACCATTTTTACAAGGCGTCTAAATGTCTCTTCCAGAATGATGACTGGTATACATTGACCATAGAATGAATCCTTCTGGAAAATCGAGTTCACTTTTTTTTGCTTGTACTTTTATCACACTGTCGTAAATGCTCTCGAAGAGTGAGGTGGAAGAAGTGTAACAACCCCCTCCCGTGGTCTGTCCCCGTGAGGAGCTGAACTGAGCCGCCGTGACGTTGCGACAGTCCAACTTGACAGGGACTCTAGTTGGCGTTCTAGATTTATTCATTTCTCTCTGCTGGTCGTGGGTCGAGTTGTTCCCCAGGAAGGGCACGGTCACATTCTGACCCCAGGCCCATGAAGGCGACCTCACTTGGAAATAGGGCCTTTGCAGATGCGATCAAGTTCAGGTGAGGCCACACTGAATTAGTCCAATGACTGGCACCTGTAACAAGAGAGCAGGGAGGGAGAGTTGGGCCTAGGGACCCAAGGACATGGGGGTGGGGGCAGGGTGTGGTGCTTTGTTCCCGCGGCCCTGGGGAACTAACACAGCACTCGGTCTCAGCTGAGAGCCCTGCAATCCGCCGTTGGACATTCTTGCTTGGAAACCTATAGGGAGTCTATCTGAAAATCTCCCGATTTTGTAATTTTCAGCTCTTTTCTTACCCTTTGAGAGGTTTTTAGTTTTAGTATCTTTAGACAGATGCATTGTAGGGATATTAATTAGGTTCCTGTAGGGCATTCTCTAACCGATGGGAAAAGTATGCATGCTGGAGGCATACAGATTCGGGTTTTAATCCCAGCCCTTCCTTGGGGGCATGTTATTCAGCTCCTCTGAGCCTCAGTGTCTGTGGAACATGCTCACCTTCTCCTGCCCCTTCACGTCGCTCTCTCCGGGGACCACTGCTGCTGTCTCTTTGTGTCTGCTACTTCCCTTTGGCATCCTCGGGTGAGCAGAAACAATAGTCGGTGTTGTGTTAAAAACTTCGGAAAGGAAAGCTATGCAATAACTCGGCAGTTACTGCCTCACCTGTGGTTCATCATTTCTGACAAGGGGTGGGCCAGTAGGTGCTTGGTGTTTTCAAATTGCAGGTCATGACTCATTAGTACTTAATGAAATCAATTAATAGATCATCCAGCATTTTTAAAAACAGAACTAGGGTTAAATAGAAAACATCAGTTTGCATTGCACAGACTAAGAATAATGTGCATGTGTGTGAAATTTAATTTTTTTGCATGTGTGTGTCACAGTGCATTGTATTTATCTTAATGTGAAGCATAATTAAAAACAAGCTTAGAAGCCAAATAGCTTCATGTGATAAATCACATGTGAATTGCATCATGCGTTCGCCAGCCCATGTCAAGTGTCCCTCCATTGCCGTGGGGTGGGGGGAGGCGGTAAAGGGCAAAGGGGGGTCTCTTGGTGAGCTGGCTCTCTGAGCAGATGGATCGACTCTCTGGTGGGGACCGATGTCTTGGAGCTCTGTCAGCGTCTCTCTTGCTGTGGCGCCCACATGAGGCCATTGCCCTGCTTCTCTTCGCCGGCTTGTGGTCTGTGTCTGGCTTTACTCCAAAGTATGCCATCGGGGAAATCCGATTTCCAGTGACAGAGATTCCCACTTCTGTGCCCTTATGGTACTTGCTATGCTAAGCTATGGTGAGAGCCACCCACTTCCTGCTGGATCATGTGCACCCGTGAGACCCTGTTAGCTCCTATGAGAAATCCTACGGTTTCCAGCAGGGGTTAGCAAGCTGTCAGTTTGCTTTTCTACGTGGAGACCGAATCCCCTGTCACCACGGCCCATAGGAACTTACTAGGGAAGCCTTGGTTGGTTACTTCCACTTTCTAAACCTACATGTTCTCACCTGCCATTTTAGAAGATGGCTCCTGATAGACTCTTCCCTGTAGGGGTTCAATGCTGGGGATTGGCATGCATGAATTGCTGGTGGTGAGGATGTGGGTGATGTTGGTGACCACGAGGCTTGGCATCGGGGTGATGGGCCTTGTCCGCCTGCACATGGCCCTGCTTGTGGAATTTAGTTAGCCTGGCTCCCCAAGCAAATAAAGAGATTCAAGCTGAGCACACCCAGAAGATTGATTCTGTTTCCAGTGCTGTGTTTTTAGAGAGGATTTAATGATTTGGATTGCTTCCAGAGAAGAGGGGCCTGACTTGCTTTAAGAATCTGGGTTTCTCCCGCGTGGGGCAGAGAACACCCGGGGGCTGCCAGAGGAGCTGGAGAACTGCCTGAGGGGCCTCCCTTCCCATCAGTCCCTGGCTCCCTAAATAAAACCGGTGCTGGTTAGAAAGAAGCACATTACATTCTCAGTTTACCGTGAGGGGGAGATGTTTGGACTACGACAGCGTTTCAAGCCCTAATAGGCTGTATGGAAGGGACCAGTGTAGTGGAGGATGGTAACTTCAGCCCATCACGTCACCAGGAGATTCCAGGGCTTGGAGGGAAGAGGCGGTCTTCTTCTGTTCTGATCTGGGCGGCCCTTGGTGCCACTGCTGAGGTCTGCGGAGCCTTAGGCTGGATTGAGATTTAAGGTAGCAGAATCAGAAATAATATGAAATGTGTGAAAAGCCAAGTGGCAGGGTTTGTATGAGTATATATGAGGGACATGGGGAATGTGAGACTGTATTTTCTTGAATTCTGTATAATCATCACATGTCATTTTTATAATAAAGTATGTTAAGTTAAAAATAGATAATCACGTCATATTTTATAGTAATATGTTTTAACGGGATAATGTGACATCCTGAGGGTAAGTTTGCGGTGACGAGTCAAGGAGAACTGTTGGAGGGGTGTAACAGGACACCTCCTCTCCATGGCCAGACCGCAGGCTGGCTCTTCTCAATGTAGCAGACATCTTTATAGATGAGCCCACTGCCACCGCGAAAGGCGCCCTCCGATCCCGGACAGCGCCCCCTCGGGAGCCGTGGAAAGATTCCATGGGTTCGCAGATGGGTCTGGTGATCATTTTACTTCATATCTCCTTCCCTGTGACCAATCATTCATCGAGGTCGGTTAGCCTAATCCCTCTGACGTCAGAATAGAGGTGGAAAATACATTCACATGCCAGATGTACTGTACCTGAAAATATATCTTCAAGCCCAGATGTGTAACCAGCAGAGTTTTATAACATCCTGCAAGTTTAAGACTTCAACTTTGGTTCCCAAATCTAGGGCCACCGATCTTGCAGTTCCCCTCGGGTCTCAGACATCCTGGCTTCAGTGAGGCTGAGACCTGACTCATTCTGGAAGGCAGCTGTGCTGAGTGGCATGCGTGCCCTTCCCTGGCCTTCTGCACGCTCTCACCGAAACCGTGTGGCCGGAGTACGAGAGCCCGGTGCCGGGCAGAGTTACTCCTCTGGGTGCAATTAAAACAAAGAAATTGCCCCGTTGCTGCACGTGGTCCCCCTTGTGTCTAAAGGCTGCCCGGCCGTTCCCTGTTACCTGTGTCAGAGAGAGGCAGGGCAGGTGTGTCTGCTATGGCTTGGGGGGCTCACCCCACAACTGGGGGCCCCCTGCAGGACACTGTGGACCTTTCCGAGCACACCCAGACACCAGCCTCCGAAATGTCACGGGTGGTGGGTGTGGTTTCACCCAGTTTGTTTTCTGTTTGGAACTTCCCCCTTGGTTTTAAGTGACAATCTCCAACAAAGTTTTCAAAAAATATCGAAGAATTGGAAAATAACTCATTTAATAGTCTAGGAAACACAATTCCCCAAAAACACTTTTGAGAAAATTTAATAGCAAAAGTATCTCCAAATGTTTATGCTAATGCTTCTGTCTTATATTTAATATTATGTGTTATGTTTATTATGTCTATTAATGCTTATCTCCTCTATTACTATTTAAGTGCATTTTGAAAATTGAACTTTAAATTATTGTGACATAATGCACTTCTTTACCCTAAAACCTTATTAGACTGATATTAGACAATCTGAATAAAACTTTGTTTTCTTAGGAGAGCACAGTGGTGAGAAAATTCTAGAAACTCTAGAGTATCTGATTCATGTGTCAGTACTTCTACAGATACTCTTTTATACTTTGAATTATTTTGAGTTCAAGGTCTCATCTGTAAAAATATAATAGAGGGTGATTTTTTCCCCTATTATCTGAGGAAAGTGATACCTATGAGATCCTGTTAGAACCATATTTGGTGCAGTAGAAACATAACCCAAAGAAATGAGACACAATTTTTTTCTTCTTTTCCTACATCCCTTTTTATACTTAGCTACTTATTAAGCTCTATGTAACATATGTATGTGAAGTTTCTGAAACAGAAATACAGTGGCTAGTGGAAATAGAACTAGACCCATATTAAATTCAAAGATACAGACCCTAATTTTACATTACATTGCCCAGAATATTGAGGGTTTTTTTTCCCCCTTGAGGAGATAGTGGGAAATTGGAGTCACGTTGTCACCCTCTGTTAATTTCATGGGAGATGGGTTTTTAAACTGTCCGACAGACTGATAGCTACGAAATAGTCACAGGAATGTAACAGCCGGCATGGGGAATAGGGTCAATGATATCGGGGTGACTGTGCGGTGCTGGGTGGGTACTGGCAATACTGGGGGGTGCTTGGTAAAGTATAGGATTGTCTGACCACCATGCTGTGTGCCCTACACTAACATAAAGTAACATTGAATGTAAACGGTAATTGAAAAATCAAAAAATAAAGTACAGTGGAAAACTGGAAAATATCTGAAACTAAGTTAACTGGCAAATAATGGACCCTACTGACCTTGAACGTGAAGGGCGTGTGTCCACGTATATGCTTGTGAACATCTTGAGTGTGTGTGTAGTTTCAGATTAGGGAAGGCCTGAGGGGGTAGGGTATAGCTATGCCCACATCTGTTTCCTTCCTTATTTCTGACTTCTCATATTCCCAGCCTTGGAGAAATAGGGATTGGATGGCAGACGGGACTTGGCTACAGAGGGAGACAGGGTTGAAACATGGCGATCTAATTCTGTAGCCTTATAAATTAGTGCCAGCATTTTAAACTCGGTCTCATCATTTTCCACTGGGATGTTAGTTTCCACCATGGTTAGCAACAAACAGTGATTTTTTTTTTTACCCATCTTTCCATTTTTTTCTTTCCGAAGCCAGCTCTAACTTTTTGTGTCTCCAGAACTTTCTCACCATTACTTAGCACTGCCTTGCTCTTCAAATTCTGCAGCCTCTTGCCGTCCTCACACTGCCCCTAACCTGCGCCCAACACTGCTCTGCTCCCCAGTTGGGAGACTGTGTAAACATTGTCTCTGTTTTCAAAACTTCTTCTGGGCCTCTTTATAATACACTGTAGCCCCCAAATAAATATATGTATGCTCTCCCCATGCTTATCGTATTTTTACCAACCTATATTGTTGACACCAGAGCCATGTGTCGGTGCCTACTTGTGGGCTGTTTTATGACGCCAGGAATTTGGTCTGTCACAGTGCTTGTGAATCTCCAGTAGCCAGTATCATGCCTGGCACATAGCAGATCCTCAGTGAACGAAGGGCGCATGAATAATATTCATGTATGAATGAAACCATGGACCACTCCTTACTTCTCTGTTTGTGAACTCGGCTACTGTAGTTTTCCAATCTCATTCTTTGGATGGAGTTCTACCACGAAGACAATTCATTAAAAAATCAAGGTGGGGACACTATCATTTGGAATAGCAATGTGGTTCAGCCTAGTGACATCCAAATATTTGTAATAAAAATTAGTACTTATTGAACACTGAGGAACTTCTTTGCACATGAAATTAATGTTTGCATGCCAATTTGTCCTCATAGAATTAATGTTTGCATGCCAATTTGCCCTCATAGAAGCTCAATAACCTACGACAGTGTTTGCT